>VJXU01004484.1:0-14393 GCA_008694245.1 Ganoderma sp. BRIUMSc | reverse complement strand
GAGGCATGAATGACTTGAACAGTCTACTAGTCAATCGCAGTATGTTTCCTGCGGCTCAACCCGGCGGTCGCTAGCGTTAGTGACCGGGAACGGTGACCACGTGTGGACTGCAGGCGCATTTTGCGGGTCGACGAACAGATTTATAGATACCCAGAGGATGCATGTCGGAGGGAGCCATCGGGAGCTGGGGCGGGGTTGGCGGACAGGTCGAACTTGTCCAGCCGCGTCAGCGTTTCAGCGCGAGAGTACAAGGAGTGCACGTGACCGTTTACGGGGCAGGGGTTGTTAGCGCTGCCACTGGGATTTGTTGTCACGTTCAATTCACAACTTGATATCTACCGAAACTCGATTAGAGGCTGACCCCGCCCTCGATGACTCGCGAGCTATGGCATAAACGTAAGTCAGTACTAGAGTTCGCGAGGCCGCCGCGACGGAATGGTCTTCGAGTTCATCACGATCGAAAACTTGAAAGCTACAAACCATTGTAAGGTGCAAACCGTTGATGGATACTGGGCCGCACCGTATGGTACTACGATTCGTATCGGTACTGTTCAACCATGACGGTGAGCTGGAATATGACATGTCCTCTCATTTCGCACCTTGCCTTTCTTGGCCGTGTTCAGGTCCGAATACGTTCATCATAAGCATCACCGCCCCCAGGAGTTCGGACACTGGCGGCAACCTGCTGGCACCTTCGGAATCCTGCCACCGTCCCTACCAAAGCACGACAATAGCCCACTGGGTAGGAAGGTTGAGAGAGCTCAACTGCAGTTGCCTAAACTGGCAGAGATTCATGGGCAGGATATAAGGCTCACAGCGATACGGAGGACCAGCCTGCCCATCTTTCCCCCGACCCTCAACCTCACCACAGTTGCAAGCAGCCTTCAGAGCGAAGACTACCGGTGAGTATGGAGCAACCTTTGCAGGACCAACTTCGAAGACTACTTCGCGCGACCCATCCACCGCGCGGTACCACTCCGGGCGTTCAAGTCGACTCGGAATCCAACCCGACCCTTCCCATCGTGGTCGTCTCAAGACCACCGGGGTCACGCGCAGCCGATTCCTGGGCAATCGCGGTCGTCACTGACAAGCGTTCGCACCAATGCCGCGTCTTCCACGTGTCTCAAGCCTACGACCGTCACGGCATGAGGGCTCCCGGATGGACGGTCTTTGCCGAGAACGAAGTGCTCGACAGACGGTCGGACTACTCGGGGGGCGTCTGTATCGGACGGGTGGACAGGGCCGATCTGGCGAGGCTTGAAGAGGTACGTTTTCCCCTCCGCTCTGCTCCATCGACTCGTGTTGCTCACTGTGCGTTTGTCGCTGTTTGGCGTCGTCATCGAACATGGACGACCGTACACGTACAGGCCCTCTGTGGCAGCCGGTTCCCTCCTCCGATGTGGGAAAGATGGAGTGCCGAGACCTGGACGGTGGCAGCGATCAGACACCTCGAAGCGCAAGGGTTCACGATCGTCACGTACGGCTTGGACAACGATCACCTGTCCGTCCGACTGACGATAGACGCCTACTGTGCACGGAGGCTCACCGAGGAGCAGAACAGCGCGCCGATCTTCCTGCCGCTCTCGCTGTCCGGTGCTGAGCGGCGGCCCCGTTAACGTTGATGTTGTCCAGTCTCCCCTTCCGAAGGGCCTGCGCACTGACTGTGTCGTCGTGCTATTATGTATTTACTGGCCCTGCGTCCCGATTCCCCACTCGGACCCTGTGAACACATCGTGTATAAGTACAGTGTACGCGTGTTCTATGCATGGGATTGGGCCAACCAGTCATACTAGGAGTGATAACACCAGCACAATGTCTGAATTTGTTAGTTCGTCAGTAATACGAAAGGGGGGTGACAGATACTCAGCGAATCGTCCCCCAGGTTATGGAGAACGTGGAGGCGAGTGGTGCCACTGGTAGTGGTGAGACTACCGCCAGACTTTGGGAGTCGGGGAGTCGGACTAGCTGTAGGAGAAGGACGTCGCCAGTTATGAAGAGGACTGCTGCAGCAGGCAAAAGCAAGTCGAAGGAGTAAGTAAAAGTGAGTATATATCCGTTGTCCTGTGCTTACTGTACGGATCGTCGTGGTACATAGCCAAAGACGAGTTCAAGATGAGTACTTGAAATTTGTGAAAAGAGCACGGCGCTGTCTCGGACGCCTCGGCCGGAGACTTCCGGTGAGCAAGCGCTCGCTTGCCAAACCGCGAAACACTGCAGGACCTGGGGATAGCCGAATGAATGCGGACTTGGGTTTGGGTTCGTACCAATAGGAGGTCTGGGGATGAAAACGTCCAGATTTTTATCACTGACGTTCATGCACTCTGCTCGGATTGCAACTAATGACTTCGCCAGAATCCCCTGCATCTACTGTATAGTATTCAACACGATGTGCGGACAGGGTCAGCCCTCAGGCCACAGAACTGGGAAGGATATGATGGAATAACAATATATTCAGTACGCAGGGCCGGAACGAAAACGAAAGAATCAATGACATCAAGGTGCAACGCCGGACAGCGAGAGCGTCACGAAGGCCGGAGAGCCGTCCTGCTTTTCGGTCAACCGCTTTGCTCGCAAGCTGCCAATGGTCAATTGATCGACCAGGTCGTCGTCGTCCATGCCGGACGTGACGAGCGCGAAGCCTTGTGCTTCGAGGTGTCTGATCGCTGCCATCATCCAGGTCTCGGCACTCCATATGTCAGATGTAGGAGGAGGGAACCAGTTGCCACAGAGGGCCTGTACATCCATGTTCGACGAAGACGACAAGTTTACAGTGAGCAACACGAGTCGATGGAGCGGAGCGGAGGGAAAAACGTACCTCATCAAGCCTCGCCAGATCGGCCCTGTCCACCCGTCCGATACAGACGCCCCCTGAGTAGTCCGACCGTCTGTCGAGCACTTCGTCCTCGGCAGAGACCGTCCATCCGGGAGCCCTCATGCTGTGGCGGTCGTAGGCTTTGGAGACGTGGAAGACGCGGCATTGGTGCGAACGCTTGTCAGTGACGACCGCGATTGCCCAGGAATCGGTTGCGCGCGCCATCAGCGGCGGCGGTCTTGGGACGACCATGATGGGAAGGCTCAAGTTGGCTTCGTCTTGAACCTGCGGAGGGGTGTCTCGCCTCGGATTGGTCGGGCGAAGCAGTCTTCGTACTAGGTCCCGAAACGATCGTACCATACTCACCAGATGTACGCTGTTACGGTCGGAAGGCAGCTTGTAACTGTGGCGTCGAGGGTAGGATCGGTGGGCTGCTTTACTCATTCTTGCGGGCTTATATCCTGCGGATTCCTTAACTTGCCTCTTGAGTCGCTATTGTCGTGCTTCGATGATGGCGGTGCGTCGGTGCCAGGATTCCAACAGGAAGGTGCCGTGAGTATGCCGCGAGTTTCATGACTCTTGGAGGCAATGATGATACCCTGCCCCATGCGGAACAGTGAACACAAATATAGAACGGGAATGCAATGAGAGAAGAAATCATAGACCAAATCTCACCACCATTATCACCTCAGGCTTGAAGGGCTTGAACAGTGCATCAGTCAATGGCGGCACCTATGCTGCGGTTGAACTGAGGAGTTCCTGGCGTCAACTTGCTTGGTCGCCAGAGGAGTCAATATTTCGCGGAGACATAGAAAATAAAATCTCTAGATCTGCAGATGATGTATGGAGGGAGACTGGTGGCGAGCTGGCGCTCGTGAATTGGCAATCTTAATCTGTCCGTTTTTTGCCGGTGGAAGCGCCAATGCGGTGTTTCAATCCTACTAGCGTGTACATGGCAGGTTGAAGTTGAAACGGCCCGAGTTCTCATCCAAGTTCATCCTGCCCGACCACGTCTCGGACCATCCGCAATGCTCAGTGTCCGCAACTTGGGCCGCCGACTTGCAGGCCTCGTCGCCAGCAGACCTAGACCACCTTCGCCTCCTCGTCCGCCCTCGACAGCTAGCTTCGAGACGCTCGACCCCTCACAACGTGTCGAAGAAGAGACTCTGTCGTGGTATAATCCGCAGGCCTTCTACCCCGTGCGAATAGGAGAAGTCTTCCATTCGCGGTACCAGGTCGTCGGTAAGCTTGGCCACGGTGCGTATTCCACTGCCTGGCTCTGCCGCGACCTTGTGTAAGTGTTCCCTCCGTGTAACCTTGGGATTCTGCTTCTCCGTCGCTGACAGCACATCGACAGAGGACATCGCTACGTGACCATCAAGGTCTGCACCCGAAATGCTTTCCCGGTCAAGCGCGAGCTTGCTGCCCTCCAACACCTGCACAACCTCCCAAAGACACGCCACGCCGGGCGGATGTTCGTCCGCAGCCTCCTAGACCAGTTTGTGCTCACTTCAGAGCAGGCGGGGTCGATTGGCTCTCAATCCGCTGGCGTGGGCCCCTTGCCACCGCAGTCCTTCCAGTGCCTTGTGCACAAGCCGCTGCTGGTGTCCCTTTTCGCGTTTCGCGACGGAAGGAAGCTTCTAAAACATTTCACCAAGCTCGTCGTGCAGCACGTGCTCCTCGCGCTCGACTATTTGCACTCAGAGGCCAAGGTCATCCATACCGGTTCGTCTCAGTCCGTGTCCACGCTTCAAATCAGCTCCGTCATGTTCACGCCTCCTCCGTGTCTATCTGTGTTCTTTAGACATCCAAGAGAAGAACATTCTCCTTGACCTGGACGACATCGCCGCCCTCGAAGCATTCGAGGAGGCCGAACGCACGAACCCCGTCGCGCGCAAGGACGCCGGCGACCGCACCATCTACCTGTCTCGAGAGATCAACACTGCGCCCAAGAATTACGGCCGACCGGTGCTGTGCGATTTTGGCGAGGCGCGATTCGGGCGCCCGACGTACACCGATCCCATCCAGCCGTTCCCCTACCGCGCCCCAGAGGTCATCCTGGGCGTGCCGTGGGACGAGAAGGTGGACATCTGGACCGTCGGCGTGATGGTGAGTACGAGCCTCCGAGTCTAATTCTGCCCCTTCCCCCCTGCCCCGTCCCCGTCGTTGTGTGCTCCCTGACAACCGTTTTTGCGGCAGATTTGGGACATGTTCGAGGGTAAGAACATGTTTAACGTGACGGGTGGACCAGAGGGGCAAGTAGGTGACTTGTACCACCTGGCGCACATGGTCGCCTTGCTCGGGCCCCCGCCCGTCGAGCTTCTGCAGCGCAGCACGATTGATGTTGGACAGTACTTTGATGCACAAGGCAAGGCTTTAATCCATTGCAATCTCCCTTCGTATTCGTCAGAGGCTCATGTTTTATTGACGTGAATTAGGCAATTGGGTCGGGGCGATCGACCTGCCCAACGATAGCCTCGAACAGTCAGAGTCGAGGTTGGAGGGGGAGGATAAGGCTCAGTGTCTGGCATTTGTGCGGAAGATGGTGAGATGGAAGCCTGAGGAGCGTTGTTCTGCCTATGAGCTGCTGGATGATCCGTGGCTCAACAACGTAGAGATTCCGTGATAAGAAAAGGGTATCCTGTGCCAGTGCGTGTCACATGTCCGACGATGCGTTCTCCTTGTCCTGTACGCCACATTTTGGCCACAAGTCCATGTTCAACGTAGTATTCTCCCGACCAATCCTCACCGCTCCTTTTTATTTCAGCCGCCATTTTACCCTCCGCTGACAGCTGTAGTATCACACGACTGAAGCCCTCTGCCACGTTACGGAAATCGTCCCGCCGTCTGGAGATGGTTCTCCTGTTAAGCTGTGTAAGTGGACCCCTTGAGTCCCATCTCAATACGTACATGATATTTATTGACATTCTTGTACATATTCCAGGACGTACGCTACCGTGTCTTCCCTTAAGGAACCTCATAGCGCGCGCGCAGTCGCAATGCCGCTTCTGGCATCCGCTCCGCCAAGTCTAGCCATCCCCGAAGAACCCGGTGCACCCCTCGAGCCACCTGCACCATCCGAAGTTTTGGGGCGTTGAGAGAAACGGCATAGGAAGATGCGGGTGCAGAGGGCTCGTAGCTTCCAAGCCGCCGCAGTGACGTTTGTTGCCGTTATGTTGGTGCTGGGACGCCCATCTTCGCCTCTCCGGGCTTTCCAGGACTTGTGCTCTATCAGCATGGAGGGAGGACGAGACATTGACGGTGCGTCGCTCGCGGTACCTTCAGATCGCCTCGAGAGCAGAGTGTCGAGCAAGTTCTGTCGGAGAGGCATGCGGGCCATGACGGCCGCGATCGCAGGACACAATTATTCTTCGCCGACGTCCCCGACGACTGGCTTCCTTTCGACGAAATGACCCTCGCAACATTGTCGCGCATCATTTCCCAGAACGTACGCGATGAGTCTTTGTCGCAGGCACATACGTTCTCTGGCCAGGTCTCATCGATGCCTTGAGGCTTGTTTTCGCACCAGAGTATGACGTTACCGCGCAGATTCTAGTATAAAAAGCATCTCGTGCTGGCACTAGCCTCCATTCGCATTCCCCATCTCATACGAGCTCACCAGCCTCACCATCCTCTCCAAGCATCTTCTATCGCAACAATGAAGTTCTTCAGCACCTTCCTCACCGCCGTCTTCGTCGCTCAGGCCGTCGTCGTCGGCACCGTGGCGCAGACCTCGGACGAGGTGATCAGCGCAATCCAGTCGTTCATCACCGCCTCCAGCAACCTCAACGCCGAGATTACCCCTCTCAACGCCGTCACCTTCCCCACCATGGGCTTTGTAAGTTTTCCTCTTCTTCGTTCTGGTGCAGCTCTCACTCTTACTCCGGTCTTAGGTGATTGCCGAGGGGTTCAACAACATCACGTCGGCGGTCAACACGTTCAACGCCGAGTTCTCTGTGAGTATTCCTAGTATACTACTTCCCGAATCCATGCCTAATGCTCGCTTGCGAACAAAACCCATAGCCTGCCACCCCGGCGTACTCCGACGATGCCGCTGTGGCGGTGGTCGACGTCTTGACGACCTTCGTTCTAGTGCACCAGTAAGCCTTCACTCCCCGTCATGCTGTAATTCGTATCAAACTTACCAATACCGTCGCGTCTGCCACAGGGACCTCCTCAACGTCGTCATCGGAAAGCACGTACGTGCGCATGCTTTAATGCTGCCTAGCTTTTCCTCATAAGTTCGCTCTGCCCCTGGAACAGTCCCTCGCGGCGATGTTCTTCCTCACCGCGCCCATCGCCGCCGCTCTGCGCTCCTTGGAAGCTGTCGTCGACGTAAGTTCCCCAACTCTCAATCTGACGGGACGAAGAGTGCAACTAATGTCTAACACCCACAACTCGCTCCTTACTACCCCGTACAGACGTTCGCCTTCGCGCTCATCAGCCTCATTCCGACTCAGTCGGGCCCGGCTACGGCGCAGATCGTGCGTGCCGCTTTTTCTTCTCCATCTCTGGCAGACCGAGTGGAATGATGCTCACATGTACTGCAGAACGCGCTCTCTGTGACGTTTACGAACGCCACCACGACCTACAGTTCCTAAACCCCCACATATAGCGTGCGCATAGCACATCGGGCGTGGGCCGTCCGCGTGCTCGGCACGATCTTGGCGTTGAGTGGCTAGGCCCTTGGTGTTGGTTCAGCTGGACTGACTCCGGTGTCGGCATCTTGTTTGTTTCTGTTCGGTTTGTTCTGTCTTGGGCTCTCGTGTTTGTGTTTGTGATCATAGAGGGCTCTCTTCTTGTACATTGTCTGAGCCATTGAATAGAATCGCTCTGTCGTCGTCACCTCGGGCTGGAGACATCAGCTGAGAACGTATTACTCGTCCTTCTTATTTGAGTCATTGAATCCGTTGCAGTGTCCACCCTCTCCTTTGCAGTAAGTGCAATAAGGCGACAACAAGGACAGTAGAATGGGCTTGGACAAACATAGACGTGTACAGGGCTTCACCGGGCGTCGGGCTTCAGGACGGGAAAGGATATCATCACATGCGACACATTCACTACGCAGGCTCAGAACCAGTCACTAAACGAAAGAATGGATATCATCAATCATCAGCGGAGAGCGGCATGAAGGCCGGAGGGTGGTTGTGTGATTCTGCGGTCCGCGTCTGTGCTCGCCAGCCATCCCCGGTCAGCCGAAGGTGCAGTGGTCGTCGTCCATGCCGGCCGTGACGAGCGGGAACCCTTGCGCTTCGAGGTGTCTGATTACTGTCATTACCCAGTCCTCTGAGACCCATGCGATGGATGCGGGAGGAGGGAGCTGGTCGCTACAGATGGCCTAGCACGTCGTCCACGCGCAGTGAGAAACGTGAGTTGGCTGAGCGCACCTGTTCGAACCTTTTCAGGTAGTCCCTGAGCACCTGTCCGATACAGACGCGACCCCGGTCGTGCGATGATCTGTCGAGCACTTTGTCCTCGGTGAACGACGTCCATCGGGGAACAGGCACGCCATGGGTGGGCCAGCGGTGCCGGCAGCGGATGCGCGAAAGACGCGGCACCGGCGCGAAGTCTCGTCGGTGACGACCGCGATTTCCCGGCGATAGGGCGCGTAGGTCGAGGTGAGGGGGAAGATGGGTGGGCTGCTTCGCACGTTTCAGGTTTATATGCTGCCAGTGCACGTACTAGGACGCACAGTGGAGTCCAGTCAGTGACTCCATCCAAATCGAATGCCAGTGAGCTCCCTGATCCTGTTGGAAATGTTGCTTACGAGCTGCTAGGATATCCATGGGGGGATTATCCAGGATATATCCATGCAGTGAGGATTCACCAGGGTACGGATAGGAACTACAACGGAGTTCGCAAACTGCACATATTGGTGGCGGTATGGATGACGTAAGGTTTAGCTGATCAATCATAGGAGGGATAATCGGAGTTTGAATGGCATACTTGACCTTGACAGCGCTCAAACAGACGCGGCAACGAAGCTCGAGTTCGATAACCCTCGGTCCCTCCCCTCACCGCCATTCTCTGCTCTTGGAGTCTCTAGATCTCATCTACGATCTTGACCATTGTCGTGTTGGAACTGCAGCCTATGCCATGTTTCGGAACTCGTCCGGGTTGTCTCAGCATGCCGCTGGCCAGACCGTGCTCATAGTGAGCCGTGCAACGCCTTCCTGAAGCCCTGGAGTCCTTGTTTTTCCGCCTATCCAGGTTCGTTATCTATTTCTGCAGATACGGATATGAGTGTGACGTTTACTGACGCGCTCCGGAGAGCACCTGGACGCACGCTGTGGCCTGCCGTATCCTCCCTCGACGAAGAAGCTTCTCCTGCACGCACCACTCGCAAGGCAGCTGCTGGCATCCGCTGCCCAAGTACAGTCGTCCCCGAAGAGCCCGTCACAACCCTCGATCCACCTGTAATATTCGAAGGAGCAATGGCATGGAAGGTGCGTGTTCAGAACGCTGGTCGCTTCCAAGCAGCCGTAGCATGTGTTGCCGTCACGCTGCCAGCAGTGGTGCCAGGATGCCCATCTTCGTGGCGTCTCCAAGCTTGGCACTTGTGTTGTATGACCATCGAGGGAGGACGGGTCATTGACGGTGCGTCGCTCGCGATGTCCCCAGATCGCCATGGTAGCAGAGTGGTGAGCACGCTCTGTCGGTTCGGCATATAGGCCATGGAGGCGACTTCAGAGAGCATTATCTTTCGCCGCCGCGACAACGAAGTTCTTCGGCACCTTCAGGCTTCCTTGCCGCCAACTTGAACCTGATTCCGACGGAGTCAGGCGCCGCTTCCGCCCAGGGCGTGCGTACTTCCAACTCTTCTCTGCTCTCTCGAGACTGGCCTTGAGGTGGCTCGTGCTAACGCCCGCTGCTGCAGAACGCACTCTCCCGCGACCTAGTACGATATCGATGCTGAATACCCGCGGCCGCACATAGTGTGCTCATGACCCGTCCGCGTGCTCGGAGCGACGGATATCCGCGGTCAGACGTTAGACTCTTGCAACTGGTGCAGGTTTGGTCTGATTCCGCACGTCTTCAGGCACCGGGAGGCTCCGGTATCGGTTCCTTGTCTGCGTCTGCTCCTCGTGTTCTATGTCGGAATATATGGTGTGTGTGCTATAGAGCGCTCTCTCTTGTACCTGTATCCTGCCTGTGTCAGTGTCTGGGTCTCGAATACACGCTATCGCTCTGTTGTCATCACCTCGCGCTCGAGACATTCCATCCTTATTCGCATCATCAGCGCATACATCGCCATGCCCACCCTCCGCCCTATGAACCCCTTCATGTGTAGCGTGGACGCCCCCTACGGTGGGCGATGGCGCGAGCCCGGTCGTCGGGCTGCTGCTGTCCGACTTTGGAAATGCGCGTCCGAGTCTCTCAGAGATACTAGTAATGCACGCCGGCGGAGCGTGGTTCTGGACGACACTTCGTTTGCGACTCCGAATCGTGAGCAGTGGTGGTTAATCGTGATCGGCTGCATTGGGCACAGGACGAAGGAGACTGGGAGGGCGTGCGAATATGTATGTCGCCAACAAGGCGTTCCCACTCCAGTCGATCTATGTACTAGCGTACGAGCAGATACCAGGCTGGCCCCCGATATCCGCTTTCGCGGGCTCCCTCCATAGTATAATGTAAGCCCAGAAGTCACGCCCACGCATTCCACTCCAACGCGTTCCGAGTCCAAATTTTCTATATTTTTTTGGTTCTTTTCTACTCCGGACCGGCATGTACACAGCGAGCCCAGAAACCGTGCGCATGCTGATGATCCGGAGTGTTCACCCCGCTTGACATCGACCTTCCAGTGTCCAGAACAATTCTCTCCTACTTAGTCCGCGTCGACACGCTGCGCGCGGAAACTGAAGCTGAAGCCCCGCATGCCCCTGCCGCGTCTTCTCGTACAGTGCCCACCCAGCGCCCCGGCCGAAGGCGTGAGGTGGGAGTGGTAGGAGGAGATGCGTGCGCGTCCATGCGGCGACGTCCGAGTCTGCTAGTGATGTGCCCGCCCTCCGGGGGCGGGTGTATGCGGTTCGCTGCTACGCTATCGCTTGTCCAACTTCCTTGTCGTCCGAGTCTGATAGAGATAAACTTGGTCCTAAGAAGCGTCAGCGTCTGCTGGTATTAATGCGCATGCCGCCACGGTTACGTACGTGCGAGGTCTACTTGCACTGACTGAGCGCTGGACTCGTCGAGCACGCTCAGTCTCCTGCCGCGACGCCGTGAGCGACAGGCGTAGAACGCCTCAAGAGTCAAGGTGCGTCGATGGCCAGGTGCGGTGAATATGTTCAATGCCGACACGATTCGTACGCGACCCCGTTGTCCCGCCTGGCCATGCTCCGAGTCGCAGGACCACTGCCTCGGTCTATGACAGTGGCGGGAGTCTGCGTGAGGAATCGAGCGCGAGACATAAAGTTCCTACAGCGCTCACCAAGCGTCCCCCCACGATCGCTGCCGCACCATGGCGGCAGGCAAGCGGATTGCTTCGGGATCAGGGAGGGAGGCGACCGAGCAGTCTGAGGCGGCCCGCAAACGACGTCGAGTGGCGGCAGCCGTCGCGATCGGCTTGCCGTTTCCTCGCGTCGTCTGAGAACGGGTAGATCTCTGTACGATAGACCTTAGGTGTGTGCAGATAAAATGCAGCGGTGAGATCTAGGCATGCTCACGGAGCAGGACCTTCGAGCACGCTCAGCACTGCCGCGACGCCGTTAGCGGCAGCCTGAGGGCATGAAGTATGGTCTTGGGGCACATTGTTGTTGAAGTTTATCCGTGACTTTGATCGACGCAGACTGCCGATGTGGACCGCCTGCACTCCGAGTGGAGTAGAATCGACGACAGGAGTCGCTGCGCAAACTCAGTCTGCCAAGCGTGTAGCGGCAGAGAGTCAGTGACTCGAATAAAGTGCGGCACGGAAAGTTGAAGGGTCCACAGCACTTACCAAACGTCCCTCCTGTGACTGCCTCCCGCCTTACTGCAGATAAGCGGGTTGCTTTGGATTCGGGAGGAAGGCGACGGAGAGAACTTGAAGGCGACCCTGGTCCCGGGAGCGACGGCGACGGTAGGTATGGCGATCGTGATATGTTGCCGTTCGTGCGATGCGTCTGAGGACCGGTGGACCAAAGGCTCTGCACCGCCCAAGACGTGTCGATGTCAACTGGGTCCAGGATGTGTGTGCGGATGTTGTGAGAGCTACTCACGGGTAGGATGGGACCTTTGAACACGCTGCTGCCGCGACGCCGTGAGCGGCAGGAGCATGAAGGTCCTTGGAGGCCAATGCCGACTGAGACACGACAGTGAGCTCATCGTCTCAGATACACTCCGGATGGATGCGATTCAGCAGTACTCGCACTCGCTGCACCAACTCAGTCTGAGAAGGTGGGCAGGCAATGTCGTGGTCAGGAGTCGAGCAGATGAAAGAAGATATCGAATGCACTCACCAAGCATCCCCCCGCGATCGCCGCCTTGCGGCAGATATAAGCGGATTGCTTCGGGATCGGGGGGAGAGGCGACCAAGCAGGCGACCCGGTGGCCAGGGACGACGTTGACGTCGACAATCGGCGCCGTCCGCCGGTACCGGTGGAGGCGAATGGGGGGTGGTTCGAGTCATCACGCCAACTTGAGCTCAGTCTTAATGGGCAGTACGGAGTCAGCGTGAGTGCGATGCAAATGGAGGACAGGGGCCTGTGAACTCACCAAGCATCCCTCCCGCGATAGCCGCCTTACGGCAGGTAAGCGGATTGCTTCGGGATCGGGGAGGGAGGCGACCGAGCAGGCTGTCGGCCCTCCGGTGACGACGGAACTTGAACTTGGACGGCTTTGACAGCCTCAGTAGTGAGCAGGCGTCGGCCGTATGGCCGAGGAGCCTGCACGGCCTTCCTAGTCGGCAGTGACAGCGGCTTCGTGGTGGGATCTACAAGAGGCAGATGCGTAGGAGAGAAGAGGGGAGGGAGGTCGAACGCGGGGCCCCAGGGACGCGGCGGGCGGACATCTGAGATGTCCGACACGCCGTCCCCGGGTCACTGTGCTGAGTCGGGAGGCCGAGTCGGGTGGAAGAGGAACGGAGGCATGCAAGATATATGGGGACTGGGCCTGGAGATGCTAACGAGTCTTCATGCAAATAGGAATAGACGAGGCGGGGACCCTGGATGAGGCGCTAGGAGACTCGGATGCGGTGACGAAGGAAATGCTGCTAGGGAAGAATGCTGCTGCTGGAGACAATACTGATGGAGGCTGATCGGTGCTGGTAGAGGGGGTAATCCTGGAAGGTAGCTGCAAGAGGGGAAGACCGTTGCTGGGGATGAGGAGGATGGGCCGTCGAGGGAGGTCTTTTATACCCGCGAGGCCGGTGGCTAACCACCCGTCGTCTCGTCCAGATTTGGCAAGCCACCTACCGTAAATTGGGGGCTGGCGGTGGCGGACAGCAAAGGGCCCGATCCAAGACGTCGAGGCTTGAGATGCTGGACATGTCTTCACGGAGGCTGAGTTGCCGGTCGCGTGAAGGACAGGTAATATCGCCCGATGGGGCAGGTGGTAAGGCTCAGCTGTCGTGTTGCCCCCCCGAAACCCGAGGAACCGACGCGGGACCCGATCGGTCTCCTACATATGATTCTGCGGTGGGTACTAGCCAGTCATCTTGCTCGTGAGGCGAGGACGTGCCAAGTTCTGTCCTGTTTGCCTCCCGAGCTGGAGAGGACAGCGTGCTGAGGCTAACAGAGCGAGCAGGCCCACGTGGCTCTCCGCCGAATATACCCTACTAGTTGAGGTGAGTGTATGCGTTGACGCAGGATGGCACGCACCGTCGCGACTGTATTGTGTGCTTGCGTGGATGGAGCAGGCCATAGAATCATGCGCGCGCTATTGGGTGCACGATGGCGGCCACTGTCGTGCAACGAGACCGTACGCTCGCCCTGGCCCTGGGAGGAAAGACTTGAAGGTGTCGACACTGGTTAGAATCCTTGAAGTCATAATCGAAGGGCGCAGTCGCCGTTAGTTAGTCGTATGCAACTACGTAGCGAGGTCGATGACAGACGAACAGAGAGAAAGGGGGCGTGGGAACCGAGCATATGAAGACCGCGTCCTGCCAGAATCTCAAGCGCTCAAGCTCTTGACCCACCACCCCAGTGCCCATTCCGCCACTCACTTGACCTTGTGCTCGCCATGTCTACCGCCGCACAGATGGACGTCGATTCGACTTCCTCCTCTCTTCTCTCCGGGCACTCGCGATCTGCACCCGAAGGGGCGGACAGCAGCTCCGCAACTCCAGCACGCAAAACAAGTTCCTCGTCTGGCACAGAACAGCCCGCCAGTGGCGCAAGCCGTCTCGAGAAAGTCTCGGCGAGGGATCTCGGCGACTTCAAGAACGGCCTTGAGCTCGTTTGGATTATGTGTGGCGCCATCCACGGTGAGTATCCTCGTCTCCTCAAGTTCATCCGCGCTCAGACGTTCTCAACCACCGCTACCGTTGCTGCGCCTGATCCGCACCAACGTACCCCCCGGCCGCAGCGCACAAGAAGCTGCATGAATGTGCGGGGATCCTGCACGGGGACATCAACCCGAACACGATAGTCGCGCTCGATACCGAGGACGG
>VJXU01004479.1:0-18238 GCA_008694245.1 Ganoderma sp. BRIUMSc | reverse complement strand
GGAACCGCGGCGCAGGCAGCCCTGGGGGTGGCGGGAGTGGTTGGGCGCCGTGCGCGGCCTTCGAGGTTTCCCCGAGCTGCAGCGGGTACTGGGGCTGTGGGGCGACGAAGCGTGCGTATGGATTTCCGGGATGCATACTGATGAGGGCTTTCTTTCCAGTCAAGGTTGGGTTGTTGTGTGATGCTTCGAGTTTCGAGTTTCGAGGTTCGAGTGGCGGTTACAAGGTGAGTGTGTGCGTTCTGTGAAGGGGTTGCCACTGGGTTGGTAGATTGTCAACCGCAACCATTGAGCTCCTTTTATACAGGGCCGGGCTCGTACCAAAGCGGGCCGTCAATTAGAAATGCACGTGGTGAGAAGCGGGGGACGCTTTGCCCGAGCCATGCGTTCTCGCGGACATGTTGTCGAGGAACAAAAGGGTGTCGGTGAGCGTCTATGCGAACAAGGGAGTCCGGTTACTGAATGACGTTTGCACCGCATCCTTGGCTGCTGGAATACCTTATACTATGACCTATGTGCGACCCACAGTGCACACTTCCATGGTACGTCCTAGATAACACTGGCGCCTTGCACGGTCCAAGTATGATTGTGCCTCTAGATAACATTTCAGCTCATTCTAGGGAGGCGAATATCTCCGTATTCAGCGACTCATTGAAGTCATGTATTGTTTTCTACGCATTGTTGTGAGGCGTCAGCCAAGCGACACGCACTTCTGGCAACGGGACACATTGAATAGACTTCGGTGAAGCCTTTCCCTCGCTTTGCCCATCGACGCGCGCTAATCGAACACTTCATTGTCAAAGGTTAACTTGCACACAATTCCTTCAAAACTGCATGTTTTCTTCCATTTCGTACACCTCTAATTATAGAGGAACTCCTTGAAGATCCATATTGATGGTGCAGTAACCATACTTGGTGTTGACGTTCATGGTCGCATATACCTTGACTTAAATCCGCTGCCTTGATTGCGCCTTGACCGTCAAGCTTCCTCTGGGCCCAAACGCACATCTAGTACTCGTCAGCATTCTGTCCCGCGCGCTCGCATGATCAGTACGGTGGAAACTTCCTCATGGAAGCCCCACGGAAAGCCTCACGGACACCACGCTATCCTCTATAGCCGCTGTTCTCTTCAGAGGTCTGGTACGTAAATTTCAACCATCTCTATCGACCTAGTAATTGATCAGACGGTGAATTTAAGACACCAGAACCCTCCCACGGCGTACATCCTCAGATGCCGCTGGTCGCGATATGTCGGTGGGTGTCTTGCCAGGCAGGACGCTCGAGGGCGCTTCGCTCTTTGTGCATGCCACAAAGGACTCTGAGAGGATTCCACGGAGATATCACATCCTGCGGTATGTCGAAATATACGCCATGTCCAGTGAAGTTGGGGCTACCAATCGCAAACTCTCGGATTTCGGACAGTGCACCTGGACTGGCTCGCTTTCGAATCCAATTCGCCGACATCACTTGACGGTACCCTCAACGCCAACCGTCACGCGGCCTGGCTACATGCACAAACAGCGCTGTCGTTTACGACACCGATAAACGGGTGAACAAGTCGTGGCGCATTTTCATCACTTGATTCATCTTTAACGCTATTTTCTGAATTCATTCGACAACCGCTTCCACTGCCGCGTTGCGGTATCGAGACCAGCTGGCGATTCTAGATCCCGTCGGGGTTCCGCGAGGCGCTGTCCGTACTCCTGGTTGGTCTCGGCCTAGAAAAGCCAACGCCTTGGTTCAGCCTTCTTCCTACGCCGTCCAATTATGTGTTCAAAACGTACAGGCAGAACAGGCAAATCCCCGTTCCGACTCCGAGCAATGACTCGAGAGTCCGCTGACCACAGACGCCCATCCATGGGCAACGCGCCTCGCCAGGCAGTTAAATCCCGGTGAGCAATCTTCCTCAACTCTCTCATCTTCCCCCTCCTCCCCCCCAACCCACGCTCGTCGCACGATGGACTTCCAGGTCGCGGGCGAGCCTTTGACTGTTGAGACACTCGAGATGAGTGCGATGTCGTCGTCCAAGGATACCCAACCTGGAAGTCCTACAACGGCTCTCTCTGCCCAGTCATCCATGGTCGCTCTCCGGGCCGCAGATCCGCAGGAGGGTACGACTGTGCAAGAGCTTCCTCCCATAGACGGCGGTTCTGGGGCGTGGATATTCTGCGCCTCGGCTTTCGTGATCGAGATGATGATCTGGGGATTCAGCTTCAGGTACGGCCTTCGTTCTCTGACTTACGGTTGGGTACCGACGTGGCTCGTACCCCCGCAGTTATGGAATCTTCCAAGGTACGGTACAAATCATCAAGTTACAATTTGCGTATTCATGGGCTCCAGAGTATTACACGTCGCATCCTCCGTTTAATACGGCTTCACCCGTATCGATCGCCGCCGTGGGTACGATCTTATTTGGGTTCCTCTATGGAGAGGTAAGGTGTAAAGATCGCGCTGTATATGACTGGGGAGGTGGCTGAGTATGACCGTGTTTCAATCTGTCACAGGGCTTCTTTCTCTTTCCCCTACTGGGTAGATACCCAGACTTCCTGCACACCGCGATGTGGTGCGGTTTGGCAATCTATTTCACGTCTCTCTTCGCTTCCAGTTTCTCGACGCAGGTTTGCTCGAGCTCGTTTTCGTCTTTCCTTCGCTTACTGAACTTGCAACCGTCCAGGTGTGGCACCTCATTCTTCTCCAAGGGGCTGGGGTCGGGATAGGTGGTGGGATAGTATATCTTCCCATCATCAAGCTCCTCCCCGAATGGTTTTCAGAACGACGAGGTCTTGCCAGTGGTATTATTTTCTCAGGAACTGCCCTTGGAGGTCAGCCGTCTGTCGGTATCGTTACGCAGTGATTTCAGGACTCACTTGAATTGCAGGTTTCGTCTTCCCACTACTTCTCAACGCGCTTTTGAACAACATCGGATTGCGTTGGACGCTGAGAATCTGGGCTATAGGTACCACTGTTGCCTCTGGTATTGCTTGCCTTGGTTTGCGGAGCCGCCTTCCTGTTCCCAAGTACAATGCTGTCCACCGTAGGCCTAAACTTCTACCTGGCAAGCTCGACTTCTTGGGAAGTACTCTCTTCTGGAGCGTGGTGAGTATTGTTTTAGACTAGAATTTTGTTATTATCGATTGATGCGCCGACGAACAGGCCATCACCAACATGCTACAGGGCCTCTCGTACTTCCCTGTCTCCTTGTACATCGCCACTTTCGCCAAGGGTCTTTCCAACCAACTGACGGCGACCACCATCCTTTCTTTGTTCAACGTGTCGGCGGTCATCGGCCAGATCATCATCGGGCACCTCAGCGACAGGATGCCTTACCCATCTATCATGCTGTTCTGCGCCGTGGGCAGCAGTCTCGGTGCTTTCCTGCTATGGGGCTTCGCAGACAAGGCGATATATCTTTACTTCTTCGCCATCATCTTCGGAAGTCTGGTAAGCATATTTTCTCCGGTGCGGCAACATATGTGGATCTCACGGTCCGCCATCACCGGCAGAGTGGGGGGTTCTCGTCAACTTGGACAAACTCCGCCGTCGAGTGCGTCGGGAGCAAGCCCGAGCTTATCGGCTCAGCATGGACAGGTATATCTTTCCTCAAGGGTATCTCTGCGGTCATTGGACCGATCATCTCCGGGTTCCTCCTCCAAGCCGGCGAAGGAACGACTATGGCTCATGGCTTCGGCAAGTTGGGTTATGGAGCGGTCGAACTTTTCGTCGGCTCCTGTGCGTTCGGGTGTGGTATCGGGAGCCTTTTCGTCGCCCTCGCTAGGAAGCGGAGGGTGGAGATCCTTCCGACATTCTAATCGCAATCCGTTTTGTTCTCGTTTCTAGTTTTGTGACATCATTTTTGCGTTTCCTCAGCATCTGATTTCTTTCTGGGTATCCGATAGACATATGGGAGTCTGTAGGGCTTTGTGTATCTTGTCGCGGGACATTAATATTGTTGTAGAGATACCTAGACGGTAGGGCAGTAAGTACATCCGCATCTCACGCGAGGATAAGGGATGCGGTTTAGAGTACCGCATAGACAATGTTTACGGACAATATAGAACTTCTCTGAACACGATGACTTTAGTCTTTAGCTAGAGATTCAGAGTTATGGGGGTATCGTCTCATATTGTTGGGATTCGACAAAATCGATCGCGCTGATCATGACGAAACTTTGACTGAATATTGATGGTAATTCAGGACATACCAGCGCGCGCGATCCGAATGAATATCCTTTACGTTCACGGAGCCTGAACACGAATGCGACATGATCCGAAGGCATGCTCCTGTCGCCCAGTACGGGAGCTGGAGTTCGCAGCAGCGTGTGATGACTAAGGGTATGGCTATCGATATCGTGGATGACTCGTCCTTAAAGAGGGGACCAGAATCTCTTCGAGTATCAACGTTCATAGCTCGGGCTTCCTCAGGACTTCAAGTCAATCCCTCGCACCCACAAGTGGCACAAGCATGGCGACCGAGGTAATATTACAAGACAGGGACCTTGATGTAGTCATGGGGTCCACCTATGAAATGAAACCGATGTCGACAGTAAAGGATACTCAACCGACAAGTCCCACCAGTCTGTCCGTGCAGTCGTCTATGGCGGCGTTGCATGTCGCAGACTCCATGGACGATGGAGTCAACGTGCAAGAGCTCCCGCCCGTGGATCGTGGAGTTAAAGCTTGGACCTTCTGTGCTGCAGGCTTCGTACTGGAGATGATGATATGGGGATTCGGCTTCAGGTTTGCAATCTTCCACGCTCCGAACTTCAATCCTTCGACAGGAGTGCACTGACCGAAAGTCGGTTCTAGTTACGGTATCTTCCAAGGTGCGGCTCATTGCGGTAGTTTCGTACCCATGGACTCGTATAGTACTCAACTTTCACCGTCACCGCAGACTACTATACATCGCACCCGCCGTTTGATTCAGCATCCGGCGTCGCAATAGCTGCTGTCGGGACAATCTCCCTTGCTATCCAGTATGGAGAGGTCAGCGATCCATGGTCATCTAAGTTCCTTGCGGGATGGCTTACTGAAGTTTATACGGCATAGAGCTGTCTGCTTCTCCTTTTCATGAGAAAGTACCCAGACTTCCTACGGACGTCTATGTGGTTAGGCCTTGCGCTCTACTTCGCCTCTCTTTTCGCGTCCAGCTTCGCCACCCAGGTTTGTCCCCGGTCTACTCTGGGACATCTTCTGACCTTCCATCACGCCAGGTATGGCAGCTCATCCTGCTGCAAGGCGTCGGGGTCGGCATCGGCGGCGGCATCGTCTACATGCCCGTCGTGAAGCTCCTCCCCGAGTGGTTCTCCGAGCGGCGCGGGCTCGCGAGCGGGATCATCTTCTCCGGCACCGGCGTCGGCGGCTTCGTCTTCCCGCTCGTCCTCACCGCCCTCCTCGACAAAGTCGGCCTGCGCTGGACGCTCCGCATATGGGCGGTCAGCACCACCCTCTTCTCCGCGGTCGCGATGCTCAGCATGCGGAGCCGCTTCCCCATCCCCAAGTTCAGCGCAGGCCAGCGCAGGCCGAAGATGATCCCGTCCCGGCTCGACTTCCTCCACACCCCGTTATTCTGGAGTTTCGTGAGTACCCCGCAAGTCCTTCCTAGAGATGGACGGATGGAACTGACCTGAAGCACTCTCCCCTTCTCCATCTCCAACCCGAAAGGCATGCACGACCCTCGTCCAGGGGCTCGCGCAGTTCCCCGTCGCCCTCTACATCGCGACCTTCACGCGGGGGCTCTCCGACCAGCTGACGGCGACCGTCGTCCTCTCGCTCTTCAACTCGTCCTCCGTCGTGGGGCAGGTCGTCATCGGCCACCTCACCGATCGGATCTCGTACCCCTCCATCATGGTCTTCAGCGCGGTAGGCAGCGCGCTCGCGGCGTTCTTCCTCTGGGGCTTCGCGGACGCCGCGATATACCTGTACTTCTTCGCAGTTGTGTTTGGCAGCTTGGTGCGTCGAATTGGGTTCCCCTCCCGGCCGCTATCTAAATACTGACAGTTGTGCGCAGAGCGGCGGGTTCTCATCGACCTGGACCATCGCTGCGGTCGAGTCCTCAGGCGGCGTGCCCGAGTTCGCAAGCATGGCATTCTCCGGGGTCTCGTTCGCCAAGGGCCTCTCCGCTGTAATCGGCCCCATCGTCTCCGGACTACTCTTCCAAGCCGGAGGGTCGTCGTCGCTAGGTGGACGGTTCGGGAAGTTCGGGTATGGTGCTGTTGAGATCTTTGTTGGCTCATGCGCCTTGGCGACCTGTGCTGGGAGCTTCGTGGTAGCCCTGGCAAGGCAGCATATAGTCCGAACATAGATGTACAGCAGCAGCAAAGATGTATTGTCCAGAACAGTGTCCGCCTATTATGGGCACCTACAATACAAACTAATGATACACGTACGCCGCAGAAGGGAAGCGGGAGAACGCACCAATCGCCAGCGCAGCGATCATAACCCCTCATCGTACAGCTTCTTACATAGCGCAACATAGAACCGCTCCAGGTCCATCTTTGTCGCCAGGTCGTTTCGTTCCGCAGGTTTTGTGTGTTTCGCCCTCCCATGTTCCTCCTTTCCCCGCTCCTTCTCTGGTGCGCGACTACCTCCCTCTTCCTGAGCGGACTCTGGCGATGATGACGACAACAAGGGGTCAAGAGCAGCCTTCGCCGGCGTCGAGTCTACGATGAAGTCGAACACCGCGGAAAGCTTATCCGTCGAACTCTTCACAACCTCGTCCGCGTTCATGCTCTCCTTCCCTGGTTTCTTCCTCGGGTCCCTGGCTTCCTGCTCGTCCTCGAAACTAATTCCAGCAGCGGCAGCGAGCGCAACCCTCTGCTCGCTGAGTCCAACACCGACCTCGCGGGCCGCCTTCTTCTCCTCCCTCTTCCACGCCCGCACGAACTTGCCCCAGTCACCGAGATTCCAGCCGTCCGGCCCAGGGATGGATGGCAAGTCCACGTCGAGCCCGCGTGCACCACGCAGCTCCCAGTGGTCACATCCCTCGAGCACCCCCAGGAATTCGCCCCAGCGCGCGCTCTGGATGGTGACGAGTCCGTCGTTGCCCCATTCTGCATCCACGAAGGCGAGCGCATGGTTGAGTTCGCGCAGACGCGCGCGTTCGCGCTCCTCAAAGCCGTCGAGCACCATCTTGGGCAGCCAGAGCGGGTGCCAGATGCCCATGCCTGATGTGCGCCCGGCGACGCTGAAGTACTTGACCGACGGGTCATCGGGCGTGTTCGGATTGAAGATCGTGTTGAGGTAGGCAGTGGTGAGGTTCGCGTAGGCAGGCGAGTCGAGGAGGGAGAGAAGGAGTGTGGTGAAGGAGGACGGGAGGGAGGCTATCGAGAGGAGGGATTTCGTGGAAGCGGTGGCCTTCTCCTTGTCCTCTCTGTCGGCTTCTCGCGTCGCCTCTGTGAAGTCTCGTGGTGGGTTTGCGGTGGCCAATCGGAAAGATTCGTCCTTGCATCTACCCAATCCAAGATATTGCTGCAAGAAGAAGAGTTAGAATCAGGTCAGATGGCGAGAACAGCAGGTTGCGAGGCGTTCAGGATAGAACATAGAACACGGTGCCTCTAATGTCTCTGCGATCGGGATAACAAAAAGGAATTACCTTGCACCAGTCCATAAATGGACTCCCTCTATGCGGGGTTGCAACAGTCGTGAGCGAAAGAGGCACGTAGTCCGAAGGTTTAATGTGGGTGATGAGATGCCTGCAATCGAGGCCACCCATGGAATGGGCAAGGAAATTGACGCCTCGTCCACGGGCCTTGTCCTTGAGGAGCCTGTCCAGGTTCTCTCCCCTAGAGGTCACAGATCCGGTACTTGGGGAGAGTTAGGAGTTTGGAAGGAGAGACTCTAAGACTAATTACTTACCTTGGGACCCCGGTAACCAAGACCTCCGCGCCAACTTTACCTCGAAGAACGTTCAAGACATTTGACCAATAATGTTGCTGCAAAATCGGGACCGAAGATGGCCCACGAACGTCGAAGCCATATAGTCCTGGTCGGCGTTGGCGTCAATGCCCCAACCTAGCTCTGACACGGTGCACTCACCATGACAGAGTACAATAGGGTATCGGGGCTTGCGTAAAGGCTCGTACAGTGCCGGGTTACTGATGAGACGGTGAATCTGATCTGGGGTCCACGACGCGTAGGAACCGGCTGGGGGGACGTCGTGACGGGAGGAATCCTGGACCTCGGCTGGCTCTGAAAGGTCCATATATGCGTGCAAAGAACTGGCCGGGGGCTTCCTACAGGCATCCTGGGACTTGGCTCTCCGCCATGCGGTCCACCGAAGAGAGTAGGTCTTCGGGCATGGCTGGTCGGAATCGGCGGGGGCTTGGTGAAGGTAGTGATGGGAGATGGAGAACGCGGAGACGGCGTTCACGATCCGGCGAAACAGAGCAGTAACTGGCACAGGAAACCAGACGGTCTGCATGTCACCGCTGGTGATGAGGAAGACATGTAGCACAACGTCGAACGGAAGGAGCTCGTCACTGGGGGCGGCTGCCCGTCATTCTCTTCCGTTGGGGCCGGCACTTTCCGAACTGGTCCCGACCCGCCGAGCCACGGCCGACGCGGTCCCCAGCGCCCCAACCTCCAAAAACTCAAAGGACATTCATACAGGATGCTCGCATGGCGGGACCCTAAAAGTCTACACAAGGATCCCGCCATTCTTATCCATTCACCAGAAGGTATTAACCGTAGAGCCTCATGAACAATCGAATTGCTTGGCCCTTGTTTGTAAGTAAGTTTTGGGCCAGGGCATACCTTCTCCTGGGCAACATATCCTGACCCCGAAACTTTACCTTGACGATGCGGAATCCAGAACCTCATTTGAAAGGGGCCAAAGAGTGCTGCGTCGTGGAGAGACCACGAATTCCATCCACACCTCGGCGTGCGTGGCATTGAATCATGAATGACAGCGCACATCGTTGCGCCACAAAGAACTTCGTATGACCGCAACGCCTCGCTAGTAGCGACTTCAATTCTGTCACCAGACCAGTGGAGCGTCCACGTACTGTGAAGGAATGGATCAGGTGTCTTTCGCGCGGTCGAGCCTGTGGCTACGCACACCGTGTAGGAGGAAAGCGCCCCCGAAAGAGATTCGAGGTTCGATCGTGGCATACAACCAAACGGTCTAGGCCGTGCATTTGTTCTGTTTTCCCATACACGATCCTATACCGTATCCTTTCCACAAACTACTTGCAAGATCGGGGCCCCAGAATGTGAAGACAGAGTTTCCAACGTATGAAGAGAAAGCAGCACATACTGGAGCTGTGCACGCGAATATGGTCCCACGGGGTGGCCGGGGGCTGGGTAGAAGATTAAGCGCTCGAGTGCCTGGTAGAGTTCTGTTCCAAAAATTTGAGCATTCCTGCTGTGCGCAGTTCCATCCCATGCATGCCCTGGTGTTCTCATAAACTTTGTAAAGAGGTTCAATGCCCCCTTGCGCAGAGGCGGATTTAGGCCCAGGGAGAGAAGGGGGAGCACCCCGGACAGTGGCCGGAATATTTGCAGGACAAGACGAGACGTGGGACCAACTGCCCCCGACGTCATCCCCATTTATTCAGACCCGTGTCTGCGTACTTATATAAACCAATTGTGCAACCCTCCGCTCGTGCACAACCAACACTCTCACCTCGTCTCCAGTTCTCTCACTCTCTTTCTTACGACCCTAATATTTATACCATGGTCCTCACCTCCGCCAATTCCAGCCGTAGGCCCTCCCCGCTCCGTCCCAGTGTCTACGACCCCGTTGCGCCCATGGACGATGAGGTCCACCCGGTCATCCACGAAGGCCGCGTCGCCGTCATTACTGGGGCCGCCAGCGGGATCGGCCGCGCGGCCGCAATAGAGCTGGCCAAGTGCGTCTTCCTTCCTCGAGCCTGCCTTCGCGCCAATCGATCGCGCACCCCGGAACCAGAACCGCGCCCGATGTGCTGATTACTGTCTCCGCGCAGGATCGGGATGAAGATCGCAATAGCGGACGTGTACGAGCAGGGGCTGAGCGAGACTGCGAAGGAAGTGGGGCGCATCGTCGGCGACGCGAACGTCATCGCGCTCGCCACGGACGTGACGCAGCTGGACCAGGTCGAGCGGCTGCGCGAGAAAGTCTACGAGGCGTGGGGTGAGGTGAGCTAGCTTGCTTCTAGCTCTCTCTGGCCATGCACCATCGGTCGCTCCGTCGCTTCCATTCCATCCCCTGAACCCCCATCCACCTTTCTTCGTTTCTATCGGCGGGCGGGGGCGGAGAGGGTTGTGTGCGGCGAGCGGCGATGACCTCACACGGCTCTCTTCTTGTCTCCTCGCGCAGGTCGGTGTCCTCATGAACAATGCCGCCGTCTCGAGCAAGGGGACGTCCTGGGACGGTCTAGACAACTGGCGCAAGGCTTTCGACGTGAACGTGTTTGGGTGCGTGCCTGTTCCTATCCACTCCTCTCAGGTCGGGCCGACACTGACGGTTCCTCGCCCACGCGGCTTTAGTGTTCTGAATGTGCAGCACACCTTTGTGCCTTCTATGCTCCACCAAGAGAACCCGGCTGTGATTATCAACACGGGATCGAAGCAGGGCATCACGAACCCGCCGTAAGTCCTTCCTTCCTCCCATCCCGCGAATCGCCCGGCTGATCATGCCATGCTCTAAAGTGGAAACGCTTCCTACAACGCGACCAAGGCTGCCGTCAAGTCTCTCACAGAGGGCCTGTCGCACCAGCTCCGCGAAACGCTGCATACTAACCTTACCGCCCACCTGTTCATGTAAGTCCCCACTCCATATCTCGCTATCTTTCTCCCATCAGCATGCGCGTATATTCAATCCGCTATCTTCGTATTTTCTTCACAGCCCCGGATGGACGTGGACTGGCATGACCGGTGCCAACTCCGGCCAGGAGAAGCCCGCGGGCGCTTGGACAGCCCAGGAAACAGTGCTCTACATGGTCCGTACACGCGTCCTTCTGGCTCCGATCAGAGTTATACTTACCCGCTGCTTCCGTGCCCGATTTACGGCCGGCAGCTCGACAAGGTTCGCCAGGGCAAGTTCTACATCGTCTGCCCGGACAACGAGACGCGCCGCGAAGTGGACCAGCTGCGGATCATGTGGAGCGCGGGGGACGTCGCCGAGGGCCGCCCTGCGCTGTCCCGCTGGCACCGCGACTACAAGGCGATCTTCGAGGAGTACGTGCGCGACGGCCTCGCGTCGCTCGACTAGGGTGTGCGCTGTGACTGTGATGGTGGTGTGCGTTGGTGGTGTTGAAAACTCTGGCTGTGGGGCTGAGTGGGTGCTTCGCAACTTACGGAGGCAGAGTCTGAGGAAGGGAAGGGGGTGGAATATGATGGATAAATAATAGATGTACGAAGACGTGTCTCGATACGGAGGTGTATCGTGCTGTGTTATTATGCTTTGTTCGACGTAGTCGTTGTTTTATTCCAAACACTAGAAGTCAAGCATTTTCGTTGTGACCGCCGGCCTGCACGTTTTTCGACTTCAAAGATATGAATGTCCTAAGATCTTGCGGGTGAAAGTAATTTGAGACTTATTAGCCCAAGGTTACGGCTAGTTACACGCCTACCGTGCCATTACCATTACCCCTAACACCACGCCCCCTCACTCGCTCGTACTACGAGAAGTCCGGCGCCGTTTCTTACGAGACATTTCTCCTGAACAGCCTTCAGGCCCCCAGGAACACATATCGAGGTATATATCTCGGTCTCTTATTGCCGTAGTGCAATAAGTACTAGCCGCAGACATGGCGGTGCTACTCCTGGCCGCTGACTAGTGACTGCTGGGTGAGAGAGCCTGAAAGGGATGCCCAAAGTCCTCCGCGAAGCATTCAAGGTTCCGAAGTTATTTTTGACTAGATGAACGGTGTGAACACGGTCATAAAGCAGTTTTAGCGGTGGGACACCAGAGAGCCATAACCACCGACTCGCATGTGGGTAGCAAAAGCGTAAGTTATGAGCGGCCCAAAGTGGACCAGGACTCGCGAACAAGATCCGCACATCACAAGAGGAGTCTCGTAAGCGCGAAAAGGCTTTTGCTGCGGACGCAAATGGCACGAGTCGGCTTCTAAAGCGGGCCCCATGTGTGCTCGTCGGCAACTGCGCACGATGACGAGACGGCGTGGGCAGATGACCACGGCAGCGGACATAGGCGTGGCTAAACCCCATGGCTCCACTCCTGTGGGTTCATACATTCGCGCCATACTTCCGCTGCCCCTCGCCATGTTTGTGTCGATCATCGTCACCGGTGCAAAATCGGGATCCGTAAACGGGCCAGGTGCGCACAAGGAGGCCAATGTGACTGCCGCGGGCCCGGGATCGTCGACTCTGCAGGCCTCAGGACCGCAATCGCAGAGACGGTCGGCCCATGCGAAGCGGAGACGTCGCGCAGTGCTTGCGCACCCCACTCGGGACCAGACACCTCCTTTCCCCCGCCCGCGGAACTCGAGGACAAATCGGGCTCGCCGTATATCTTTGGGGCGAAGCACGGGGTATGTTTAGCCTCCCTCGGCAGGGCGCACATATAGGTGTACTCGGGAGAAGCCCGTTAGCCTATGCACCCCCTGCCGGACGCAGTGACGTCTTGTACGTGATGCCTGGAGACGAAGGTTCGACAAGACGAATGGCGACGACTCACGAGGGGTCTGGGGGTGCTGAATCGGAGCGAAGTTTGCACACTCCTCCTCCTGGGGTTCTCGCGCACGAGTGAACGTCGGACACGTTGTGCGCGTATTTCGGGCACACGTTCGAGACCCCGGTGCACGACGGCGGAGGCGAACGTTTGATGTTTAACCGCAAGGTCCCCTAACGTTTAAGCTTCCAGTTGCGAGAACGGTCCCGCTCACAGGTGACCGTCGACCAGTCGCATATGGTCGGTACCGACAGCCGACGAGGGTCAAACATAACCTCCCCAGGCAGGTGACAACGCTGAACGCAAAACGGACCTTTCTCGACCTGTTCTCGACCATAAACCGTAGCACAACGAGCGATGTGCTTGGGAAGAAATTCGGAATATGAGCTGCAGCTGCCACGGGCAGCCGAATGTTGTGCGAAAAGCGTAAATTGCGAGCTTGAGCGTGGCGGAGTGGTTTGGCCATGACCCGGGGACCGGCTCGGTCATCCGGTGGGGGGGAGGGTGTCCTTTGAGGTTTCCCGGAGCATATCGTCCGATGTGCATCCGACGGAGGTGTAGACCGGGGAGGGAGCGAGAACAGGATGCACAGGTCAGGACCGGGTTGGCAGGGGGATAAACAGGACGTCGGATCCGGAGACGACGTTGCGCGTACCGCACAGCTACCGCACAGGGCCACCACAGTCAAGGGGGCGGCGAGCAAGAAGTTATGTCATGACGGAAGGGGCAAAGGCCGAAGCAGGGACGGATCTCGAGCGCGCAGGCGCGACTGGCTGGCGGTCACGCTACCTTGGTCATGGACCGGCCGAAACGACGAGGCGGGTGATGGTGGGCAGTGGGGGCGGGGGGCGTGCCGGATCTTCTGACCGTCAGCGCAAGCGCGGCGAAGGGCTGTGGGCGCTGGGTCGTGTTCCGGTGCGGGGAAGATGCAACGTATTCTTGGTCATTGGTCAGGCTCGGGACTCGGACGTGGTCGTGGTCCGTGCAGTTGCGGCGGGCACATGTCAGACAGACTGCGAGAACAATGAGACAGAGCGAGAGGGAATGCCGGAGATGGGTGGTGTTCGGTGACGACGAGGTCGCCTTGAATGGCGTGGAGGGGACGTTCGGGGACGACGACGATCGTGAGTGGCTCGCCTCTGAGGGAACGGACACAAGTCGGGAATCTGCCGAGGATGGATCTTCCTGGCGCTTCGACGATGGCTTGCAGTGCGCACGGGCGGCTGTGGCATCTGGACTCATCGGACATGGCTCAAGACCCCAAACGTACCGCGCACATCCTCTCGTCTATATAAAATGCTGGCTCCCTTTCTTGTCCTCCCCGCATTCCATCTCCCCGTCGCCCCTCTCCCACACATCCCCCCTTGATCTCCCAGTGTGCGACGCTCTCGTACACCATTTCCAACGCTACCATGTCCACCCCTCCGAGCAGAAACTCTGCCCATGCGGACACCGACGCTACAGGCCACCTACAAGTCCCCGGACAACATGCCGACGTCATACACCGTCTCAAGAACGTTCCCGGATACACGACGCCCGTCTTCAAGGGCAAGGAGGAGCAGCGCGCGAAGGTCCAGGCCACCGTTGCCGCAAAGGTGCGTTCCCGCCTTGCAATCGCGGCGTTCTCTGTCCCTGGCCCGCCCGCCGCATCTACTCTGCCCTCGCGCCCCATCCGCAAGGGCGGCGATGGGCGCGCCCCCTCTTCACTGCCTTTGACATTTGTCGCGTTCACGGTCGATGTTCTCCGTGATTGACGCGTCTCGAAGTCGTGCCGTACCATGCTACCACCTCCTTAAAGGTGTTGCGCGCCATCTTCGGTCGAAGTTGATGTGAGACCGTGTTTGCGCGGAATCAGTGCTATTTCTTGAGATATGAGCGGCGCGTAGAGATAACGCGGACCCTGGCGGGCAAGGGTTTCACTTCTATCGTCGAACAGAGCCCATTACTTGAACTAATACATTTCTTACGTGTTGCAGGGCTTCGTTCCCCGCGAACTGGTCCCTAACGAGGTCAACTGGTTCTACACGCACCTAGGCATCGACGACACCTACTTCCAGGCCGAGTCCGTCGAGGTCATCTCCGACCACATCATCGCGCTCTTTGGCGCAAAGGTTCTCGCATACACCAAGCATGACCCATCGAAGCTGGTCATCGACCTTGAGAAGATCGATGACAACGGTGCCACGTTCATCCACACGAGTTCCCCTGGAATGACCACCACCGAGGGCCCAGGCTCGACCTGTGAAAGCCGCATCGACGAGCTTTTCCTCGACCCTTCGACGCCCCAAAACGCGTACCGCCTCGAGACCTACCGTTCCCAAGGAGGCATCTCCGCGACGGCTTCGCAGCAGCTGAGGTGTTACTTCGTGACAAAGTGCAACTTCCCCGCGAACCCGCCTGCGCCGACGCGTACCGATGGGTGCGTGTTTTCTGCTGAGCTTCCTGCCAAATGCACGCATACAATGCTGATACCGATCCTCTTTGCTGCATGCGCGCACGTGCGACAACAGTAAGACAGACATCCGCACTGTGTCGGACCCCATCTTCCTGGAGAAGGCGAGCGAGAACACGCTCGAGATCTACCAGCGCGTTATGTGGAGCGTGCAGCAGCGGTACGGGCCAGTCATCGAGGTTTTCGAAGTCGAGGGCTCGCGCGAGCGCCGTGTCGTCATCGGCTACAAGATGGGCGGCACGAAGAAGTTCTTCAGCGCGCTTTCGAACTTGTATCACTTCTACTCGCTCTACTCTGCGAGGAAGTATGTTGGTATGTGTGGTTTTTGTCGTGTTCGCCTCAGAGTGTTTCGTGACGCGCCACGGCGTTCGCAGAGCAATTCTCGAACGGGATCACGATCATCTCCCTCTACCTCAACCCGCTGCCCGGTGCCAACGCCCCGCCGATCGAGCACTCTATCTTCCAGGTCATGAAGGAGGCCTCTCTCCTCTACTGCCTCCCCGACAACCCCTTCTTCTACGCTGGAAAGGGGCCCAGCGGCGACCACGCCGTGCAGGAGGCGACATATGCCTGTGAGTCTTCAACGGTCCCTGTGCCGTAGTCTCCTTTATCTGACACAGGCATTTCTTGGCAGACTGTGGGTGGATCTTCGCGCAGCACTTTTGTAACAGGCTGGGGCAAGCGTACCTTGCTCTCAAGAACATACTCGACGAGACGAACCCGACACATGCGAGCGTCCTCAATGACATCAAGCGCAGGTTCAGGGAGGAGACGTTCACGCGCGAGAGCATCGCGGAGGTCATCCACCGTCATGCGGAGTTGGTATGTCAATGGACTTGTCACAATACTGGGGAGTGCTGTCTCACCAAGCCTGTCATAGATCAACCTGCTCTATGTCAACTTCGCGATGTCGCACTACCCCGAGACCGATGAAGCCGCGCAGCTCATGTACGTATCTTCTCTTGGTGTGCCGGCATTGTGTCCAACTGAAATACCCTCAGGCCCACACTTTCGTACCAGCGCCTGCGCACGCAGATGCCGCTCTCAGACGCGGAGCTGTACGACAAGATCCGGCGTACCGTTACCAACAAGCACGAGCTCCAGGTGCTCGAGAGCTTCCTCATCTTCAATAAGTAGGCGTTTTCCGGATTCACGCTGCTGTTCGCGTTTTGACGCGCATATAGGAACGTCTTGAAGACGAACTTCTACCAGCCGACGAAGGTCGCGCTGTCCTTCCGTCTCGCGCCTGACTTCTTGCCCGAGGTCGAGTACCCGAAGAAGCCGTACGGCATGTTCTTCATCATCGGTTCGTTATCTTCAAATCCGAATGCGCTCGCGATGCAATGCTGAGTCTTTTGTGGCTTTATAGGTGGGGAGTTCCGTGGTTTCCACATCCGGTTCAAGGATGTTGCTCGGGGCGGTATCCGTATCGTCATGTCGAGGAACAGGGAGTAAGTCAATTCTCGTGCCTATGAAATCTGCTTTGTGATTGACAGTTCGGCCGCTTAGGAACTACTCTATTAACCAGCGTATGCTGTAAGTCACCACGACGAGTCCGCACTCGGGTTATTCCTGACAATCGTGATAGGTTCGACGAGAACTACGCCCTTGCTTCGACGCAGTCGCTCAAGAACAAGGATATCCCCGAAGGTGGCGCCAAGGGCACCATTCTCCCTTCGTAAGTTCGATCCGATATATGGTTGCGGACATGCGGCTAATGTTTTCGGCAGGCTTGGCGAGAACCCCAAGCTGTGCTTCGAGAAGTACGTCGATGTAAGTCTTGGCTGTATCTGTGGGATGCCAAGTCGCAGATCAATTAATTTCGGTATGCAGGCCGTCATCGACCTCCTCATTCCTGGCCAGACCCCTGGCATCAAGGAGAAGTTGGTGGACCTCTACGGGAAGCCCGAGCTCCTCTTCTTCGGTCCTGATGGTGCGCTGCTCTCCGCTGTTTGCATGTTCCGCTCATCCTAACTTGTCCGCAGAGGGTACCGCCGACCTCATGGACTGGGCAGCACGTAAGTGTCTCGCGTGTGTCGACTTCATTTACCGCTGCTGACCAGCTGGGATAGTGCATGCGCGTAGTCGCGGTGCTGAGACGTGGTGGAAGTCGTTTACCACCGGAAAGAGCGCGCAGCTGCTCGGTGGTATTCCTCACGACGTCTACGGCATGACCTCTTTATCTGTGCGTCAGTATGTGCTCGGCATCTACAAGCAACTTGGCCTTCGTGAGAAGGACATCACCAAAGTGCAGACTGGCGGTCCCGGTGAGTCTGTTTGTAATTTATTACTCTACGAATGGTCTGCTTATGTGCGGCTTGTTAGACGGTGATCTTGGTTCCAGTACGTATGATCGGCACAATTTTTTTCGTCCCCGAAATTGACAATACTCTTCAGATGAGATCCTGCTGAGCTCTGACAAGACGATCGCGGTCATCGACGGGAGCGGTGTCCTCCATGACCCCGTCGGCATCAACCGCGAGGAGCTCATCCGCCTCGCGAAGTTGCGCAAGCCCGTTGGCTTCTTCGATACGTCGAAGCTCAGCAAGGGCGGCTACCTGGTCAAGGTCGAGGACCAGGATGTTAAACTCCCTTGTGAGTTGCGCATCTTGTTGACTTCGATCGTATTCTGACGATTTTCTTGCGTAGCCGGTGAGGTTGTGCTCGACGGGACGGACTTCCGGAATGGGGCGCACTTGCGTTACAAGGCGGATCTCCTTATGCCATGTGGTGGACGGTAAGTCTCCCTCACTTCCGCTGTGGTGACGATCGAAACCAACGGGTCCCCAAACTGCACAGGCCAGAAGCTGTCAACATCTCGAACGTCTCTGCGCTGGCTGATGCTGAGGGCAAGCCCCACTTCAAATACATCGTCGAAGGCGCGAACCTCTTCCTCACGCAGCAAGCCCGTCTCATCCTCGAGAAGCGCAAGGTGGTGCTCTTCAAGGACTCCAGCACGAACAAGGGCGGCGTGACGAGCTCCTCGCTGGAGGTGCTCGCGGGGCTCGGGCTCTCGTCGTCCGAGTACACGGAGCACATGATCTTCAAGGACGGGCAGCCGTCCGCGTTCTACGAGAGCTACGTGCGCGACATCCAGCGGACGATCGTCGCGAACGCGGCGAACGAGTTCGCGTGCATCTGGCGCGAGCACGCGCGGCTGCAGGGCGCGAAGGCGCG
>VJXU01004435.1:0-18150 GCA_008694245.1 Ganoderma sp. BRIUMSc | reverse complement strand
GGCTTTGGCGTGGGGGCGCGGGTCGCCGGCTGGGGCACGCGGGTCGGAGGGGAGCAGGAGGAGCGAGGTGTCTGGGAGTCCGAGGCGACAGCTGCAAGTAAAGAGCATGCGGGTTCTTCAACCCACGCTGCGGCAGCTAAAGTCCGTCCAAGCAGCCGCGCGGGAGAGACCAACCCAGTAAGGTGCGAGCGGGTCGGCGCGCTTGACGCGCCTTACATGAGGGCGGAAGTCGCGCACCCTCGCCCGGCAGCACCGCGGTCCAAGTGGATATCGACACCTGGATCAGCCTAGGCTGGTGGGTCGACAGCCCCTCAGCCCGATTTACAACCGGGCTGTCAACGAGATCGCAGGCTTGGGCTCCGCCACGAGTGCTGAGAATGGACGGCTCGGCGCCATGAATGACCGAGGGTGGCCCCCAGTACGGGAGAGGGGTCGGCTGAGCAGATGACACAACACAGGCAGGCTGAAGTAACCACTAAGCCCGCGTCCGAATTGACGGCATACGGCCGGCGACTCCACTTTCAGGGTCTCGGTGATGACAATCGGGCGGCAGAGCGGCTGACGAATAGGAATGCTAGAATTCATCCAGAGACGCGGGACATAGGGGTTTAAGTCACGAAGAGACGCAAGATACGAAGATCCCAAGCGATGGCCAAGATGGTGCAGCAAACATGAGAGTCCACAGGTCAGATCGACGTCGCGGAACAACCACCACTCGACGAAGATGTAAAGCCCATGTCCAGGAAGCTGTCCGGAGACGCATTCGGGCTTGAGGCCATAGATTCCTGCTCCGCACAGGTATATCCAAGCTCGTATAGAGAAAGCGCACCATATTGCTCGTAGACAGCGATCACGGTGTCGTCAAGGAACGAAAGCTTGTCATCTGTCGATCGGGCAAACGACGGCCGTGCAGAGATAGAGCATGAATAAATTGGACCGAACGTTGAGAAAGTCGAGTTACGGGGATAGGCATTGAGACTCGGCGGGGCGAGGGTGGCGGCGCTGTGTGGCTGTTCCGCCGGCCCGGCAGAACGTTCGGGAGGTGTTGAGATTCGCACATTCGAAACCATGTCCTTGAGTTCGTTGGGCTGAGTATAGACCGCAGGAGCCTCGAATCCTTCGTTGCGCCGCCGGATGTCGTCGCGGGAGTAGGCGACAGAGAGTGGGACGAGAGTCTGGGTGCGAAGAGCGAACGGGGTGTCCTCGGAAGCGTTTGCTGACATCTCGAAGCCCTCCTGCCTCCAGCGGATGTCCCTCCGGCATTGAGCGAAGGAAAGGCGGATGAGACCGTTGGTGGGGAGTGACAAGGAGCTTTGATCCCGGAGGTGTGATTTATAGGGAGAGACGTCCTCGTCCGTACCGCCGACGTGAGGCAGGGAAGGGAGGAATATGAAGGGTCGATCAGAATGCTCCAGTTCAGGAGAGGACTTGGAATCGTATGAGAGCGACCGTCGATGTGCTTTGGAATGTTGTCGAGCGCCATATGCGATATTGACTGGAGCCGATGTTGCAAACTTGAACGATGGAATTAAATTGGGCCACTTAAAGCGCGGAGCAGGAGAGGGACGGGAAGAGGGGGCATTAGACTTCAGGAGGGGCATGGCAAGAGCAATGAGTCGAGATACAACGTAGAGTATGCAGCACCACGACAGCGGGGCGAAGGTTATGATGAAAAGTAAGGGCTACGGGCAACGTTAACATCCTAGGTGGTTGAGGCTGGCAGCTGGAGGAACTTACCTGTCCGCCAGCCCTGAGCGATTACGTATGGATCGGAACCGATATTGCACAGAACCACTGGCAGGTTGTTCTTCTACTTGACATTTCGGCTGATATTTGGAATGTGCGAATGTGCGGACTCGGAGTACTTATGTCGACGCGTGCACGGTGCTAGTCAACCGATTGGAATCAAATACACGGTGACGGGTACGCGAACAAGAGCCAAATACCACGACGATCCTTGCTTTGCCGATACGGACCCGGAGAGAAAGTACGAATATCTTGCAAGTGAGCGTCGGACAGTGATACTGGTACATTTACTTCATTCACTCGGATTTGTAGTGTGTACTAGTTAAGGTGTCCATGTCGATCACAGCTCGAGTGATTACGATGACCACCATCGATAGACATGAGTATGGAGACTCGGACGAAGTAGCATTGTCCACTCACGCATAGCTGTATGGGAATATATCCTGACGATGGTGGCCAGAGCACCTTGAACTTGAACTTGCACGGGTGGGGCCGGTGGCTGGTCACGGTCACAGCGACTCCGAGGCGGCGGCGGATGGCGACGACGTGGCTGACAGGACGCTCTCGCGGCGGTCGTTACGTGATCGGGCGCGCGGCTTGCTGCATTGGGAATGGTGGGCGGGCTGTCAATGACGCAATGATCTAAGTATAGGATCGGGCAGGCTGCCCGCCACCGCTGCCTTCATCACAGCGATGCTCCGTGCTTGCTGGCCCAAGGCGGCGTCGGAGGCGAGGGAGAGGGAGAGAGGGAGGATACCCTGCACGCTGGATGGGATGCGGGGGCTCGGGGCGGGGGTTGTTACGGCCTGGGGCAAGCAGTGCAAGAATAGCTCGGCATCACGTGGAGCGGCTGGATACGCGAGCAGCCATCGCATCCTCGCTCTCTTAAACCAGTTCCCTCTCCAGCTTCCCACCCATCCTCTGTCAGTCTTTTCTGCCAGCCTCCAACGTTCGCCATGTTCGCCATACCCACCCTCGTCTCTCTTTTTCTTCTCGCTGTCCCCCACACCGTCTACGCCGACCCATGCGTAGCCTTCGACGCTAACTTCAATCTTCTCGCGTTCGGTCTCAATGGCAAGGATTGGAATGCAGGCACACAGGACTCATGGACAAGCGGTCAGTCTTCCCTCATCTGGGCCATTTCACTCTCTGTCTTACCTCGTACGACTCATCCAACCCCGACTCTCCATCTTTGCAGGCAGCGCTACAGACATCACTGCTTCAGGACGGCCGTGAGTCTATATTTATTCACCCTACTCCCCTCGTTTTAGACTGACATTTTTCCAGACCGTTTGACGGTGCCAACACAACATGCTATCTTGCTCAGTTCTTCAACGCCGTTTACGTCCTCAACGGTGACAAGTCAAACCCCTCCCATGTCCACATATACGACGCAGCCGCCAAGTCCTGGTCAACTCAAAGCACCAATCTTAACAACCTCGACCTTTCCACTTTCGTCACCATCCTCGATCATGACACCAACGTCTTCTACGGCCTCTCTCAGAGCAACCTATGGTTCCTTGACATGGGGGAGCTCAAGGCCGCCAGTTCCTCCGCTCTCGATTGGACAAACGCCGAGACGTCTCCTTACGGAACTGACTACCAACCCACTATGGCTCTCGCCCAGAACCACATCCACTTCATCGGCACTCCTGGTACTCCAGCTGGTTCTGCCGAGATTTTCGTTATCCATTGTGAGTCCTTTACCTTGGCACCCATGTCTTCGTCATCCTGACTAAACGTGATGCAGTCTCCTTCTTCCAGCCCCAGGCTCAGGCTTACTCCGGTGCCACCTTCCCTGCTTCCCACGGCCAGGCCACGTCCTTTTTCCAGGACTCGGGTGTCCAGCAGGAGTTCGCGTTCATCCCCGACGACTTCTCCGACGTCTACGTGATCAATGTCGAGACTAATACCACCGCCACCCTCGCTGCGCCGTCCTCCAAGGACACTAAGGCGCGCTACGCTGCCTCCATCACCGCGCTCGTGCAGCTCGACAGCTCCGGTGCCGTGTCGTTCATCCCCTACAAGCAGGGTGATGCTTCAACCAACTCCGCGGCGAGTTGGGCGAGCGTTGCGAACATTGCGGCTGCTGTCCCTGCTTCAAGTGCCTCCGCGTCGGGGTCCGGTAGCTCTGCTACGGGCACCAGCCAAGGGTCCAGCACTGGTGCGCCTGCTGGCACACGCCTTTCGGGCACGTCGACTGCCACCGGCAGCTCGGCGTCCACCACCGGCGCTGGCAACGGCGCGATATCGAATGCGGTCAGTTTCGCCGCAATCACCGCCGCTGTGCTGTCGGTTTTCGTGTCTCTTGCATAGGACCGCCCGCTCAGAAGGGTGTTTGAAAAGGGACGATTTCTTAATGCACTAGTCGGACAGCATGGACATAGCTTACCTAGTAGACGTACTTACCCCGGCCCCATCCGCCATACCCCCAACCCTCATGCCATGTCTTGGAGTTCGATTTTTCCGGCATCGTAGTCGTGCCTGCTGCCCCTTTGCTTGTGTCTGGATGGATCTATGTATGGCGTGACATACGGTACGGACCCACTGACATACAACTCGACTGACTGACTGACCCCAGCCTTCTTGGCAACACTCGTTTCGCACTACTGTCCTTGACTCGGTGGGCCGCGCCCCTCCGCGGCAGGTGTACATGTGTTGTGCCTGCCACCGCTTCCCCTTAGCCCATGGTTTACAGTACTAGTACGGCGTACTCCAGGCGTACTCTGCGCCCCATTTCCTTAGTGCCAGGGATCGCATAGTACTCGATTCCTTTACCCGAATGCCTTCAACTTGGCATGTGTCATGCGCGGAGTGTCTGGGCTTTGTCACATCACTGCAGTGTCGTTGCTGCCAAGTCCCCGGCTCCTGAGGCCTGAGCGCTAGCGCTGACGACAAGCCATTAATATTCACCAACCATCACATACTGCTCCACAGGACCCAGCAGTCGTTGGCCTCGAGGCGCCCAGAAGGTGCGGTTTTCGTACCCCATCTTCGAGCATGTACTATAGTTAACTAGGGATTCGACTGTCACAGTCCTCAGTCGAACAACGTGCCAAGCGACTTTCAATTCGTGGATCGCGTCTTTCCATGCACCTTCCGGCAGCTCCTGATATGTTTTACGAGTTCAGAGGCGAACTTCCCGGGTTTGTTCCCGGGATGGCCGTATAACGCGCGTATAGTGACACCCCAGGGCATTGCTGGTGGACCTTGCATGTGGCCAGCCGTCCCCCTCTGGAACTTCCATTGCTGCTTGCTTTCACTTGTCGACTGACGCAGTGACGTGCGTGTGTACAGGGAGCGCCACAAGGATGCGCACCGTTCTTGCTAGCGTCAGTGTCGTTTGAAAGGGATTCTTCAAGGCGCGCGGAGGTCGACGGACGTAAGTTACCGTAAGTGCATGCGGAATCACGTACGTAGTTGGCTACGTCGCTCGTCCACTACCGCTCATCATGCATCATCTGCTGATCTGGGAGCTTGTAGGTTGTTTGCTGATCCACCTTTTGGCTGCAGCGAGATGTCATGAGAAGTTACGGTTCGGACTACAACGTAAGTCTGAGCCTTGCTGTCCAAACATTTCTAGGCTTCGAGCGTAAGAGCACAAATGACCAGAATACTTTCTGTAGGCTTTTAAGGATAATTGCCGTCCTGGGTTGAAGCCAGCAGCGCGCTTGCACCCAAGCCCTGCTCGTCTACGTACCGAGCTGCCAGTGCGCTTCAAAGCAATCAAAGAGCCATCCCAATCCGACAGAATCATCCGATTGTAGTCCTGATGGCGCTGGCGATGATCAACCATTTCAGCGGATTGTCTCTCGCGGCATGGAGGAAGCCTCCTTCGATGCAGTCCTTCTGCCTCACCTGCTGGCAGAGTCTATGGATTGCGTACTATTCGCCAGACTTAGTGCAACAGCACAAGCCACCGGTGTTAGGCAAGTTGCGATCGAGACACCGGACATGTTCAGCAAGTGGCCGTCTAACGCAACCTGTCGCAAGTATAAAACCCAATGAGTCGAGGACAGTGCTCTCCATCCCCACCTCTCAACACCTAGATACTCAGCAACTCAATCAAGCTTTCAAAAGCCTCTTCCCAATATCTACTCGCAGTCCATCATGAAGTTCTTCGGCCAGCTCGTCTCCTTCGTCCCCGTCGTCCTCCTCGGCGCCGTCGGTACCATGGCTCAGAGCTCCGACGTGGTCATCACCGCCATCGAGGCATTCACTGCGACATCGTCCGCCCTGGGCACGACCATCAACCAGCTGAACATCGTCAACTTCTTTGCAAGCGGCTTTGTGCGCATCCCTTCGTCCAGATCCACCACCGCTGCGAGGTGCTAACCGATGTCCACCGCAGGAAATCGCCCAGGGCCTCGGAAACATCACCACCGCGGTGACCAGCTTCAACGCCGAGTTCTCTGTAAGCGACTCTCAGCCTCAGGCTTGTTAGAACGGCATTTGACGGGCCGTCGTTCCAGTCGTCCACTCCTGCGTACTCTGACCCGGTCGCGATCGAGGTTGTTGACGTGTTGACGACCTTCGTCGAGGTCCACCAGTGAGCATTCGTCCATTCTCCGCTACGTTCCCCACTATTCATCCAGGAATTTCCCTCGTGCAGGCAGCTCCTCAACATCATCATCGGCAAGCACGTAAGTCCAGCCCGGCCCTCCAGCTGCCCGAATTGAGCCCGACTGTGTACTGACCGTTACGAATCCACAGTCCCTCGCCGCCCAGTTCTTCCTGACGGCGCCGATCGCGGCCGCCCTGAGGCTCCTCGAGGGTGTTGTCGACGTGCGTATTTCTTTTCTATATCCAGCCTCCCGCGGGTAGTGCTAACAGGATTCATCGCCGACCGCGTACGTGTATGTAGACCTTCGCCTTTGCCCTCATCAGCCTGATCCCGACCCAGTCGGGCCCCGCAATGACCCAGCTCGTAAGAATATTTGATACGTATTTATGAGTGCATGTGGCTGACGAGTTTCCTAGTCGGCGTTGAACGTCACCTTCACCGAGTGCATCACGACCTACTCGTCCTGAGGTCGCGGCGCGGAGTGCAACCCATGGTGGCGATACGAAGGGAGAAATCCCACATAGTTCTCGGACATAGAGTTTCTTAGACTTCCTGTTCGCATGTAGTGATTGAGCGGTCTGGGTTTGTGATATATTGTGGCCGCTTTAGTAGAGAATAGAAGCGTTTTTCGGAGTATGATGAATTTCGCGCCTATGCGTCCAGGTGGGAGTGTTTCTGACAACCACTGGATTTGGTGTAATTTGCGTCTGAGTTGGCCTTATACGTTGCCGAGAAAGAGGTCCGCTGTCCTGTTGAAGGTGCTGGTAGTTCGGTTCCATAAAAGAGCTGCAGCATTCCTCGGTCTTTTCCGGGCGTTCAGTAGGACACGGCGCCAAATCAACGACTGGCCGCGGCGGACTCCTCGCAGCCCTCTCTTCAGCCTCCAAGTCCATGGACCATGATGCATTATCTCAGGCTCGTGCTTGCGCCGCACGTGGACTTGCCGCTTACGCAATCTCTCTTTCTGTGTAGCCTTTTCTGTCGAAGTTATTCCTCTGCCAATATGTAAGTACTTTATATGTTCACCAGGGAAGCTTCAGCTTGTGATTCAGGTCATCGCCGAAATCGTGGGCTCAGGCCTGACTCAGAGTTCCTAGCTGCTCATTAGAAGTGCTCGATGTAAAGTCACGGTGAGTATCCCTTGTTTACTCTATCTGTTCTGGACTACATGGAGGCTGATAGCCGCACACGTGTCCATTGCAATTTCGAGAGACGTAGACACTCGTAGAAAACGCTGGCTAGTAAGACGCATATGTGGCTGGCACCGGGTTCCAGGGATGGTGCTATTTCTGAGCGGCGAAAGCAAGTCCCTGAGATCTTGTTTTCCAGCCGAATATCTTCCTTTCCATTCTTGGGATACGTGTATGACGCCTATTGATATGCTTGGACAATTTTCAGGATCTTCACTGGCCTGTCTTCCCTTAACGAAGCTTTTCGTACGCGCGCAACTCCAAGAAAGACCGCTGCTGGCATCCGCTCCTCCATCTCATCCCCGAAAAGCCCGTTATAACCCGTGAGCTACCTCCAACATGCAGACCATTGGGCTGTCGAGAGAAACGTGGCATAACGGTGCGGGTGCAGAGTGCCAGTGGCTTCCGAGTCGCTGTGGCATTTGCTGCCGTTATGCTGGTGTCAAGGCGCCCATCGCCACGTTCTCGTGCTTGGCACTTTTGCTGCGCGGGAGGTGCGGGCTAGAGGAAGGGGCTGGACATGCTTTCAAATCGCCTCGACAGCAGGGTGGTGAGCACCTTCTTCTGCAAGTCGCAAAGGAGAAAATGACCAGTAGAAGTTCGTCATAATATTATTGAGAAGCTGGGTGCAAGAGTGGACGCCCGCTATTCAATGGGTTTGGATGCCGGGTATGAAGGCGATCTCAGAGCGCGTTGTTCTTTGCCGACGTCCCCGACCTCAGACTTCCTTTCGACGAAACGAACCTCGCAACGTTGTCGCACATCATTTCACGGAACGTACGTGGTGAGTCTTGGTCGAGATACGTACTTTCTTCATTGTGGTGCCACCTGTACCTGATGGTTCGCTCTTGTCACAGAGCATGAGTAAAATACGCGGATTCGAGTATAAAAACCAACTGGTTTGTGGCACTCATCCTCATCCCACAACTCACACCACTCACCAGCCTCACCAGCTCTCACCAATCTCTCAGTCTTCACCATCATGAAGTTCTTCAACACCTTCCTCGCCACCGTCTTCGTCGCTCTCGTCGGCGTCATTGGGACCATGGCTCAAACCTCGGACCAGGTGATCAGCGCGATCCAGTCGTTCATCACGGTCTCCAGCAACCTCAACTCTCAGGTTACCCCTTTGAGTGTCACCACCTTCCCTAGCATGGGATTCGTACGTCTTTTTCAGATCGACGCGGTATCCACTACTGCACCTTTGTTCCATCCAGGTCATCGCCCAAGGGTTTAACAACATCACGTCGGCGGTCGACACGTTCAACGCTGAGTTCTCCGTAAGGATTCACATGTGATCCCATCCGGTCTCCTATACCTAAAGCTTCCAAAAACATCACAGCCTGCCACCCCGGTATACCCCGACGATGCCGCTGTTGCGGTGGTCGACGTCTTGACCACATTCGTCCAAGTTCACCAGTGAGTTTGCCAACCTTTATGATTTGGTGTTTCTTACCGAGCCACGCCTACCGAAAGGGCCCTCCTCAATGTTGTCATCGGCAAGCACGTGAGTAACATATCGTGACAATGCTCGATATCTGACTAAACATCGTATCGTCTTTTTCCCTGGCACAGTCCCTCGCGGCTATGTTCGGCGCTACGGCCCCCATCGCCGCGGCTCTGCGTGCCTTGGAAGCCGTAGTCGACGTAAGTATCCCGCTCTTGAGGTTGTTACCATTTCCCATAACCGAGATCATTTCCTCCTGCCAGACGTTCGCCTTTGATCTCATCGCCTTGATTCCTACCCAGTCGGGACCCGCCACCGCGCAGGTCGTACGTACCTTCTCTTTACTGGATTCAGACCTTAGGGCAAGCTAACACGTACCATAGGACGCGCTCTCCGTTACCTTCACGAACGCCACTACCACTTATTCTTCCTAAGCATCTGGTGTGCATAACCTGTTCGCGGTCTCGGAGTCCCACGTTTCAGCTGCACTGGTTTGACTCTGCACGGTTTACGGCCATAGTATCGGTGTATGGTTGTCTTGTTCTGTGCTGTGATTGAGTGTTCGTGATATAGACGGCTTTCTCTTGTATTGGTTCATCCGGGTCTTGTATAGATGACATTGGTGTCACCAATGCCCGCTGGAGACATTCAAGTTCGCATGAGCCGAGGACGAAAGCGAGGGATGCTCATCGCATAGGTTTTCTTACATTGCTGTACTAACGCATGGCGGGGACTTTCCCTCTCGGAAGGTTACTGTGAGTTCTAGATCGCCTCTTCCTGCAACGTCATGGCTGCTTCGGCTGTTGCCGGGTGTTCAGTATGGCACGGCGTCTAAACAGAACCTCTGTTTTCAGCGGCGCTTATCCAGTGTGCTGTAGCGCCGTCGCTGTCTCTGTCCCTCTGAAGCTTGTCTGCCAGTGCCGTGCTACGGTCTCGTTACACTCCTTCCCCTCCTCCTTCTATAAGCCCCACCGCTTGCCTGTTTGTCGCATTGTCTTCTTCTGGACCCGACTCGTTCAGGTGTTGGACGCGTTGCAAGTTGTGTCGCGATACCTCCGCTGCCCCCGCAATCTGGCTTGGGTATGTCGTAGAGCAACGCGCTCCGTCCATCTCCCTCCCACCTTAGCTTCTCCCAGGCCCATCTCCCTTTTCCGTGGGTTTGCATCTCAGACAGCTCAAGAACGGAACCTCGCCATGTCTGCTACCTGGAGCATCTCTGTTTTGACCTCGGCCTCCTCTGACACGGAGCCAACGCTCTTCGTCAACTTTGGGACTTCCAAGTACATCTTTAATGCCGGCGAAGCGATGGGTCGATCTTGGTTACAGAGCCACCATTCATTCCGGAAGATGAAGGCGATGTTTTTGACAGGAGTGGGGACTCACAGGTGCGGGGGTATCTCTGGTACGTGTTTCGCCCTGCTCGTATGCGTGCCAATGTAAAGGGCTGTTCGCGTTTGCATGTTCGCAGAACTATGCTACTGCAGGACCATCATGTACCGTAGCTACGAAGCTAATACACGTTCTGGACAGGATTCTTGATGCTGTGTGCCGATGCGTCAGTACCCAAATTGGACATTGTAGGACCACACGGCCTAACGCATTACCTTGCTACTATGCGTGGCTACACATACCGGTTCGTTCCCATTCATATCTTACGTTGCGGCGGTATTCAAGGGAGGACAAAAGTCCCACAATGACAGTGAAGGCGGTTGAAGCTCTAAGGACTACAGCCCAGGATATGGTCCAAGGTAGTATGGACGCTCCAACCCCCATTTTCCAAGACGAATGCATTACGGTATACCCGATCCCGTTGCACCCCTCGGTCGATGACGCGGTCGCCGAGGATTCGTCGGAGCGTCCGCTTAAGAGAAAACGTTCACTATCCCCACCCACGTCGTCGAAACGCCCTTCTCTGCCAACCGACGACGGCATCGGAGAGCCGGTATCCGCGAGGTCTGCGACGTTATCTCGGCGAGCGAAGACGAGCGACTTCTTCCCCGCCACGCTGACAGGCCAAGAGGCCCAGGACTGGCGGAAGCTTATGCTGCAGGAGATGTTCCCGCTGGAGGCTGCCCCGGAGCAGGACACGTCTCTGTCGAAAAAGGAGAAACGCCAAGCCAGACAGGCCGTCGTAGATGCTTCGACATCGTCAAAACCTACTCGGTCGAGATCCCCGATCTCACAGGACAAGAAGCACGCGCGACTCCCTCGTCTGGACATCGGTGACGGGGCGCTACCGACACTTAGCTACCTCATCGTCGGGCCGAGCGTACGCGGCAGGTTCGACGTGAAGAAGGCTGAAGAGCTTGGCATCCCTCGCGGCCCCGTTCGGGCGCATCTAACCAAGGGTGAATCTATTACTTTTGAGGTGGACGACGGTAGCGGTGGGAAGACCCTACGGACGGTCCGGCCGGAGGAATGTGTAGGACCATCTGAGAGCCCTCAGGTCAGCTATTTGCGGTACATGTGGACGAATAGGTGCTGATGGTTACGTTGTAGGCGGTCCTTATTCTGGACGTGCCGACGCCCGCGCATATACCGACCCTGGTGACGTCCTTCACGGACTCACAGTTCTTCTCGCGATATCGGTCTAAAGATGCTGCCATCCGGAAGGAGCAACCCTTGTATGCCGTGTACCATATATGCGGTGCAGGTGTGCTGGAGGACGAGAGATATAAAGAATTTATGAAGGGGTTCTCCGATGAGACATATGTAAGATGGCGGTTGTTTTCATCTCGAGAACTACCCGCTTAGGACTTTTGCAGCATATCGTCTCATCAAGGGAGCATTCCCCGAACAAAATCTCGTTCACCCGCACGGCTCTTGTGCAGGGCAAGCTCAGTCAACTGGACGCAGACATGTTCCCAATCCCAAAATATGACCTGACGCCTCAGCGGGACTTGGCATGTGAGTCATCGTCTCTATTCAAAGATTGTCTAGCCCTGAGCGCATGCACCTGCAGCGGTGTCGGGCCTTCCCCCCAAGACAATGCTGTCGCAGCGAGATCTTCTGCTAAGTGTCCGACCCTTCAAGGCACCAGATCATGACCCATTAGCAAGAGAGGATGACTTTAATCCGCTAGCGGAGGCGAACACGCTGCCCGAGCTGTCGAAGTCGGTCAGCGAGAAGTTCGCAGCCGTGCAGGCACGTGTTGCTGAACGGGCAGGGCGAGGCAGTCCGGCGAGTCAGCCCGGTGACGATGTCGTGGTAACCACACTTGGCACCGGGAGCGCAATCCCTACTAGGCTGCGGAACGGTACGTGGAATGGTTTGTAACGCGGGACTAGCCTTGACAATGAAACCATCAGTGTCTGGGACACTGATCCAGGTTCCGGGTCACGGCCACATACTACTGGACTGCGGTGAAGGCACCTGGGGTCAACTGGTGCGTTCGTTCGGCGACGATCCTGAAAGGTCCACGGGGGTGTGGGCCGTGTTGCGCGACTTGAAGTGCATATTCTTGAGCCATATGCATGGAGACCATCACATGGGACTGTCGAAGATCCTGCTAATGCGTACGCAGGTGCGTCCTTGGAACCCACCCGACGACACGCGTCCGAAGCTAACTTGCTGAGATTATAGATGAACCCACCTCCCACGGAACCGCTGTATGTCGTCGGGCTCCGACAGCACCTTATGTACCTGCTGGAGCGTCAGGAGCTCGAGGACCACGGCCTCGCGGATCCCAGCGGGGTCATCATGGTCCTCTCCGACGCGCTCAATTGGCGGTTCGCCCGCCCATATGGCAAGAACCAGATCGAGGACGAGCCCTTCATGAACGCAGAGAGGTACGCCGACAACGCCGCTCCAAATGCATGCCTTGTATGCGTAGCTGACAGTTCGATTTGGAAACCCTTCTGCGCCACGCACGCGTGCCCCTGCGCCCTTCAAATCGGGAAACCGTAATGCGGCCCGCGTCGGCGCAGGTCGCGGGAGAACGCGCAGGCAATGTGCCACACGCTCGGGCTCAAGAGCTTCACCACGGTCGACGTCGCGCACCGTACCCGCTGCTACGGCGTGGTGATCAGGCACAGGGACGGCTGGGGGATCGCGTGAGTGCTCCTTCGTTGTCCTCGTCGACGTCTTCTTTCTCCCTCGCCACCGCCCACCATGTCTTCGCTGAGCTGGGGCGGGGGGAAAAAGCTTCGCGGATCGTTGGCGGGACTGACCCGGGTGTCGGTTTAGCTTTTCGGGGGACACCATGCCGACCGACAACCTCGTCAAGGTTGGCCGCGACGTCACCCTGCTTATCCACGAGTCCAGCATGAGCCCCGAAGAAGAGGAGCTCGCGCGCGAGAAGGCCCACAGCACGTCGGCGCAGGCGATCGACGTCGGCACTCGGTGAGTCCCTTCCCGACCTTCTAGCGTTTCGGTGCGCTGCGGGTGCTGTTGGATGTCGGAGTGGGTACGTGTGCGGGTGCGACGGTTTTGTTTCCGTCCCAGCGGTAACCTTGGGTCGTCCACCCCGACCAGCTTCCACCCCGACCCTGCAGCCGCATGCCACCTCGCGGGATTGCTTCGTCTAACAAACGTTCGGATGCACAGAATGCGGGCCCAGAAGCTCCTCCTCACCCATTTCTCCGCCCGCTACCCGGGAATGCCGCCACGCCAAGCCGAAGCTGCCGGCGGGCCCCTCATCGGGTTGGCGTTCGATTATTCCAGGATACGGTTGGGCGACATGTGGAAGCTCAACACATACCTTCCGGCGATACAGCGCACACTCGACGAGATTGGGGACGACGAGCCGATGGAGATAGACCTGACAAAATTGCAGTAGATTCAGACACTCGTTTGCAGACGCTAACATTTACAAATTCCACTAATCCGGCGCACACGCTGCCCACCGTTCATCATCCGTTGTCCACTCTGTGTCTTACGCCGGACTTCGACATCGATACATGAAGTTTCAACCCCTAAGGCATCAGTATCACCCCTCCCTTCGTCCGATATATTGCATATTCAGTTGGCTGTTGTGGTGATGACGCTGACACTGAAGGCCGGGGCGTTATAGGTAAAGGTCTTCCCGGTGTTGATGCTGCTCGACTGCGGCAAAATGGCCTGCGGCGCGCCGGGCATGTTGCTCGCTGTTTCGGCGCCAGTCAAAACTTGCAGGGTCCCCGAGCTGGAGACGGTGCTGAACTGAGACAGGTCGAAGGTGACGCTCGCAGCTGCGCTCCCAGCATTAGCAACCTGTTGGCGCAGCGCTGTCAATCAAAAGCCCCAAGAGGATCGGTCCGAAGAGCTAGGAGGCAAGGCAACAACATTACCTTGATGAAGGTCTGGCCAGAGCTCGACGAGCGGGTGACGCTCCAGTGCAATGTGCCCCCTTTGGTAGGCAGGGTGCTCGGCAGGTATTGGTCGCCCAGGTTCGTGGCGAACAGCTGTGGGGGTCAGACACTCTGGGATGAGCACGGGTGCAAAGGAGACAAAAGGGCGAACGGCGGTTGTGGCGCACCTTCTGCGCGTAGAAGCTCGTTGACTTGATCACTGATCCAGCACTGCAGCGCAAAAGGTTAACAAGATATGCCAGATTTGCCATAAAGTGTGACACGCACTCGAAGGAGATCAGGTCTGGCGTCTGACGATAAACTTTAGATTAAGGGGCTCTGTCAGAAACACGACAAAGACGCACCCATTGGGTTGAGTTGACATGCTGCGGGGACGTCAGCAGTTGAACCCTGGCGTGCGGAGCGAGACAATACGAGAGCCTCACCTGCAACAAAGGCGCGTACGAGGCAGCGAACACGATGTCGCTGTTGCGTTCCAGGCCAGTCATGAATGCAGCTTCCCCCGCAGAACCTTATCACGGAGCCATGGTGGATTAGTCAATGTCTTCAAGTTGGCTCCGTAAATGAGCGCTCACTTGCTACAGTTGGCCATAAGAGGCGGCCGTCCGAAGGTGAGCCGAATATGTCGTTCGGATTGGTGGAGATTGCTGCATATTCCCCCTAATGGATGAACTCAGTGTCGTACAAGCGTATCCAGAACATTCCGCGGCACACCTCGAAATAAGTCGTCCCGTCGCGCTGAAAAACAAAGCATACTGAGCTTAGAGGATTGCGATCGGCACGCGCGAACGTAACTCACCGCGAACGAATCGTAATAGAACGCGTTCTGGTAGAACCAGCCTATGGCGGAGTCAGAATTGCGCCCTGCACCCGCATGTCGCTTCTAGACTTACTTGGCGTCTGATAAACGTGGACATCATACGCGGGTGGTGCAGGAGACAGCACAGGGTTTCCCACGTTCGTTGTCGCGAGGAATCCTGCCCGGCGCGAATGGTCATCGGACTGCCGGATGCGATCGGACGAAGGAAATAGACATACGGATCTGGGGATACTCGGCGCTTAAATTCCCAAAGAAATCGCGCCAGCGGTAACCGTATCTATTGCGAGAAGGCAGAGTCAACTGTCAGCAACCTCATCCGACGAGCGGTGTTTGGAGTGCTCACGTAGAAGACGCGGCGAAGTCCTGGACGGAGAAGCAAACTTCAGCGGGGCCACTTGGAGCGGTGATGATGATCTGCATCGTTGTGATAAATGACATGCTCACCTCGTTTCCGATTTCCACAAACCGCAGATTGAAAGGCTCGGGGTGGCCTAACGAGGCGCGGAGAGCCGCTATACCGCCATGACACGTTCGCAGATGAAAACTTTCAAGCAAGGGTGAGGAAATGGAATACCTGGTGCGCTGCTCGCAGGGTCTCCGATGACGAAGTTAATCTTTGCGCAGGGTCAGGCACAGGATAATCAACGGTATCAGCACTCTCCGACTTTCCCGGCGCTCGCGGGAGAGGCACTGACCTGGTCTCTGGCCTGCTGAATAAATCCAGCGAGGGCACTCTCAGGCTCGCTAGTGCCCCCGAGTGCGAACCCTGAAACGGCGGCGGGCGAGAGCGGAGCGTGAGGTCAGGCTGAGGATGGAACGTTGGCAGAAGGACTCGCCTGACCAAACCGCCATGATAGGCTCCATGCCCACATCTTCGAAAAACTGCAGATACTCCAGAAGGCCAAGGCCGCTGCGCACGAAGGAGTTGAGTGCCACAATGCGTTGATCCGCGCGAACGAAGCGCTTACTCCGTGTTGACGTATCCCCAGTCGCCCACGCGCCCAGGACGGTCGAGCAGGGAGCCGACGGTAGTATTCCACTGCCATCTCGTAGCGGGGGTTTGTCCCTAAGTTTGGAAGCTCAATAAACGTCGCGATGACAATCATGGTGAAGGGGGAAACCGACCTCCTACAAATTAGAACAATGTTTGCGTCCGAGCATACGTCAAAATAGGCGCGACTAACGAGAGCTTACCAAGTTGTTCCCGCCTGGGAAGCGGAAGAAGGCCGGCCCCATTTCAGCGAGAGTCTATCAAAGCCAGCTTGGGCTCAGTTTCACCAATTCTGTCGCGCGCACAAAACACGGACCTCCGCGATATCAACGCGCATTCCGTTCGGCCGGTTCTTGAAGGTTGGGGGAAAGAGCGACAGCAGAGCAAAGTTGATGGTCTGTCCTGCGGCTGCGGCTCCGTCGACCGAAATGAAGAAGCTATTGTCATTGTTGGGAGCCGAAGAGGTCGGCTTCAGATCGAGGTTGACCTGCGTCCAGCTTGTCGCCGTCCCGCGAATTCGGGTCGTGGCCTGCGCGAGAACTGTGCCGCCGTTCGTTCGGAGCCCCGCCGTGAGCGTCCCGGAGAAGGACGAGGATGCGGGGAAGCGGTAGTAGAAAGATGCCTTGTACGTCCATGACGAGTCGACCTTGATTCCTACATCACGAGACATAAGCCTGGATGCTCAGTGGCACGTGGAAATGAGAGTTCGGTACCCCAGAATCCTTCGTTGGTGAACCCTACCGCGCCCGAGGAACCGCTCGGAACTGTAAATTGCAGAGAGTTAGGCAGAGAGTTCGAAACCGGGCGCGAGTCGGCGACGACAGTGAGCCGGGCGTTGCTGAGAGGGTGCCATGCCGCCAATGCCGCCGACGTATCTAAGAGGAACTGATGAGACACCACTCGCAGTTCAACAACGTATCCGACACGTACTCGGGGTGACTTGCTGAAAGGCCCTGTTTTGCAGCACTTTTGCGCCCAAGCTGATTAATTCTGTATCGCAGCTCTATTGATCGAAGAGACTTACTTTCCGCATAGAGACCGCCATCGCCACTCTGACCGATCACAGCGGTGAGCAGTCAAGTAAAGGCCAGATATCTATGTTGCAGAATTGACTTACGTGCTGGAATAATTCCAACCCCGCATATAAGTAATCAGGAACCGTGGGAAGCTTCTGGCATTTGACAAGAAAAGAACTCACGTTGATGTCCTGGTGGGGGCGGTCATGCGTCCAGATGGGTCAGAGGAGGCGGGCAACGATCAAGACGAACGGCGTTCTCACTTCAAACATCTGTCCATCTGCGGTGTACATGGTACATGCGGTCAGCGGAACATCGTCGAAACATCCAGCAAGCGTAGTGACTGACAGAGGGTCGACGGAACAGCGTGGCTTGACTTGCTGTTCACCGTGACGGTGACGGCGGCAGATCGGGCAAGTAGGCTGCCAAGCAGGAGGGTCGTCGAAAGGCGGAGTCTCATCGCGTCCACTTGCCAGGGTAAGGTCCGGCTCCAAGCAGCAGCGAAGTGTGCTGTCGACAGGACGACGCCATCCGAGCCCTGAACACAGTCATTTTATACTCTCTGGCGGCTCGTTGCGGGAAGCATTGGGCCAGCCGAAATGAATGCACGGAAAAATAGCCATTTGTGTTTTATACTGCCGGCGGAATCGTGGAGAAAGGCGAGTGAGCTAACGTATCGCGCGAAGAGGTAGCATATGCTCGTCACCATCGTCATGAGCTACTCCGCACACCCGTGACACAGCTTAGAACCTAGCTGCACTTCTTTTGGGTGGGCGGGCCGTGGCAGGGATTGCGAAGGGCGCATATAGTCAGCTCGTGATTGCGTGGTCCCTGGGACACGGTGGGCGGAATAAAAAATCACGCCTGGCGAGCGCACCCGATGTTCTCTAGGCACAGTTGAATATTCGACGAACGTCAGCTGGGTGCTCGGAGGTCGAGAGAGAGCGAGACCCGGTGAAAGGGTGGTGAGGGTGGTGACGACGACAAGGAAGGAGACGGCGAGGTTCGGGTCAGCTGATTGCCTTCGAGGATACCGCCGGCATCGCCGCGGTGGCGGTGCCGCTTGTGGCGCGCCGGGTCGGCTCGGG
>VJXU01004403.1:0-10777 GCA_008694245.1 Ganoderma sp. BRIUMSc | reverse complement strand
CCGTTCGCCGCGCACACGCGCAAGGTCAACCCCCGTGCCGACCTCGCGTCGAAGAACATCTCCACTGAGAACAGGCGCATCATCCGCCGCGGCATCCAGTTCGGGCCCGAGGTCACAGCTGACGAAGCGGCGAGCGGGCAGACGCAGCACGACCGGTAAGTGCTCGTTCGCACCCCGATGAGGTTACTTGAGCTAGTTCTAACGGACGGACTGGCGGACGACGATAGCGGGCTCATCTTTGTCGCTTACTCCGGGAGCATCACGAACGGCTTCCAGTTCATCCAACAAAGTACGCAGCTTCCGTTCCTATTGCTCAGGCGTGAAGTTGCGATTTTTCCAGTACTCATGGATTGTGCAACGTGCGTCGTTGTAGGCTGGGCGAACGACACAAAGTTCCCCATCGGCAAAGAGCCCGTCGTCCCCGGCTTCGACCCCATCATCGGGCAGAACGGTGCGGACAGCGCACGCTCGCGCTCCATGACGGGCGTGAAGCCGGACAGCACCAACGAGTCGGTCTCGCTCCCTACAGACTGGGTGATTCCGAAGGGCGGAGAGTACTTTTTCTCGCCGTCTATCTCTGCTCTGAGGAGCACGTTCGCATTGGCGTAGGGGCGACCATGCTGATGTTTTCCGTGGTCTCGAGCTTCTCGATGAGTCATATTTGTGATGACGTGGTACAGGGCGGGCGATTTCCTGCCATCTGCGCCCAAAGCATGTCAGTGCTGTATGTGAAGGACTATGAGTTAATGACGATGATTGCGTGCCTAGTATTTGCGGCGAGACTTGGCGGCTCCCCATGTACGTCCAAGTCTTCAAATGCTATGCCTCCCCCTTCCTCCATCGCATTTGCGTCAGGCGCTTGTGGTGCTGACAAGTTACACCTCATGTAACATTTCACGATCTTCGCGGTGACTATGGGTTACCATATTTATCAATGTACTGTTCTGCTTGTGATGACGGCGCTTCGGCTTTCAATTTCTGTGGATTCAGTGACTGTTAAACACCTTGAAGAACCTCTCTTCTCGCACACGGCACGAGACTGTGGCATATGATACATAGATACTCGGACACTAGCCTATTGTAGTCCTGTCCTCCTACCACTCTCTCGTGAGTCGGGACCGTTGACGCTGCGACTCCATTGGTATGATTTATTGGAATTTCACGAATCAAAAGCGACGCGTGAGTTACAAGAAGTGTCGACTAGTTCATATATCCTCGGAAGTTCCCTGGCCGGACCCCATCATCTCGCATTCCAACTCATCCTCGACCCAATCCTTGTCGTCTTCAGACGTGCCTAAAAAGTTCTCAGGTTGGATTGACGCTCCCATAGATCCTATAACGCGACTGAATACGAGAGATTGAGAGCCTGATTGTCGGATGTAGGTGCTGCTCATTTCAGATGTATCTAGGTGGAGAATATGGCGGTTTGCGGATTGCAGATGCAACAAAAAACGTTGCACTAGGATGGCGGTGATACTCGAAAGGCGTTGTGAGCGAGAACACTACAATAGATTGTGAAGAACTCACGGATTTGTGAAGTAGGAGATATCGCTGGTATTCGCCACTGAAGAGTTGGCGAACTGGGACATTATGAGGTCCTAGTCAGTGCATGCACCATGATATATATCACTATTAAAGCAGTTGCTGACAGATTCGAGGGAAAATGTGAGATGCAAAGCATTGAGTGCCACAAGAACACTAAGATCACGAATGGTCAGAAAAAAGGATTAGAGAAGGTAAAGAGCATCGAACACAAAGTAGATGGTTCCTGTGGTGAACAGCGAGCGTGAGATACAATATCTTTAATGTAGGAGGGAGCACATTTACCATCATAAAGGAGTACCTGGGAAAACGAAGTTGTACCAAGTGCCAAATGGAGTGCACCCTTCTGGAACAATGAGATCCAGGTAATGATAACAAGGAGACTGTCTGCCACAATTAGAGAACTGCGAGATGCAATAATCACTGGAGATGGGTGTGAGTGCATTATGTAGACCAGGATAAAGCAGAATTGTAATCCCATACATCTATGACCCATGTGAGTATCAGGTCATCTAGAAAATGTGTGTTACTAACTGTTTGGCCACATCCACAGGTGTCAAGTCATATGGTGTACACCCGGCCAAAGGGGTGTTTTCTCCACCAACACCATAGTGCGCAGGGATCTGTAATATTGAGACATGTGAGTAAAAGTTGCCGGAAAATTGGGCAACATACTAAATTGGTGACCAGAGGTACAAGCGAGATTCCGCCGATCAACAGCAGCACGATCCAGCTGCGGTTTGTTAAGGCAAATGCGCGAGAGCCAGAGAAAACTTCAGGTGTGATGGGTGACAACATATTAATGTAACACTCATTCAATGGGAAACAGAGGCAGTACCTGCCCAAGTGGCATATTGTATGACGCCATAGCCGAAAGTAAACTTTGCAAGCCAAGAGCAGCTGTGAACAACAATTGATTAACTATTTATGATACTCTGTAACCATTATTAATTCGCAAACCTCTGCAGGAAAGGTGAGCATCGTGCATTAAATAGGGATAATATGCAGTGTAACGGCCTACCTGTTCCGACATGGATGCATAACTCCCAAATTCCACGATGTACCAAATGAGCGGCACGTATCGATTCAGGAAGAAAATAGTGCTAGCTCCTGTTAATTTTGGTTTCCAAAAGTATTTCACCTCTTCGCTGACAGTGATAATATACTCGTAGATGAGAGCCACTGTCCACACCGACAAAGATCAGCAACACTATCACAAATTGTCTAGCAGATGGCAGAGAGTACCGGATGCAGCACTAAAACAATAATTTGCGATAGACCTGCAAGGCATCAGCTTGCTTGCGCACTCTCGGAGGTGGTGGAGTCCACATACAGACTGTTGGCAGCAAGCTCTGTATCTGCAGCGTTTGAGAGGTCCATTGTGAGGAGAGAGAGATGGAGGATGAGTGAAGGGAGCCTAGACTATACTGATTGTTATATGTAATGAAAGTTTTAAGGTAATATTTACGAAAACTTCTCGTCAATTGAGCAATCGTAGCTGATGGGTAGCTATTCCGGATGTACTGTGAATACATCCGATGATGTTCCACTAGGGAAGAAATGAGCACAGGTACTGGAAGATGAACACAAATATAATTATGCTCCTGGTTGGAACTTGGCATATGTGCTCCTTCGTAGTCTTATTCCTGATTCAAGCTCACCTTGTGGCCAATAACGATCATCTATCCACACTTGCAACAAAGCTAAAAAGATTTTGCGAAGCATGTTGGGGTATAGATGCATGATAGACAGGAATACGCATCTCAGACAGAATGCAAGATGCTTCGTGCTGAACAGTAAATGCGCACTAGAACGATTATCGACATCTCAAAAAGGAGGTATTCACGGGATCTATCATAGGACCACCGGCAACAAGGAGATTGTACCTATGCTAATTTTAGCTTTCGGAGCGATGAAGTAAACCATTTGGAACATGCCCACCTTACTAAGAGCAACTCTGGGAACAGTGCTGACTGGACATCTTGGCGCAATGAGTATGCCAATATCATTAGGCCTGAAAGGCGATGGCTCATCCGCATCTTGGGACAAGGACGAGTGTGCGCCTATAGCTGTTGATATTGATCTTGAACCCTTGACGTGAACCGAATCCTAGGATCGTGGAGAGGGTTTGTTGATCTCTGCAAGCTCAGAATGTTCAGCGCCATTAAACCTCTGGCTATCGGTGATGACAGTCGGGTGCATACACACCACATCTGATGTTGCGCAAGTTGAACAGTGAGGATAAAATGTTTGGCCTGCGGGGTAATCTGTCAGCACAGCCCAGAAGGCGTCCAGCAAGTGTGCGGGATGCGGCGTACCTAACGCAGGAGTCGTAACAATGGAGAAGGTCGATAGCGACGAAAAAGGTTACTCCAGTGCCCAGCCCGCAAGATTGCTCTTGATGATTGCGGCAAGTTTCCTGTGTAAGCTGCGGGATCATGATAGTGGTTGAGGCAGGTCAGCGAACCGGATGACCATCGCAGTAGACCTGCATGGTGTTGGCGAGCAGAAGCGAGTCCTGAGGCAGGAAGGCTGAAAGTCTGGATCGCGACCGTCCTGAAGCCCTCAGGGAGGATCTTTATTCCCGGCGCGGAAGCGTGAGTAAGAGCTCGACATCGCAGACTTGAAGAAACTTGGGGCCCGGGGTGCGGAGGAAGAAAGCATTAAACTCGCTCATTCTCGCAGAACACGCTGACAGGTGGGAGAAATGCGTAGTAGAAGGAGAGCTATCCACGAAAGCGATCCCGCAGGACAGCGATGCATTGGGCGAGCAGGGAGCACAGGGCGCAACGCTGCTGGAAGGGCGCGATGCTGCTGGAAGGGCGCCACACTGCTAGGTGAGATGGAGCGGAACCGCGATTGGCGCACTGTTGCAGCTTATAAATTAGCATGCACTGACCATATACATATGGAAAACGTGCCGTCGCAGTTGCGGTAAACATATCTGGCCCCCGGCATACTTCTATCCCGCTCATCAGAGGTCCAGGCTCATCGCGAGAAGATCGCCGCATATAAGAAGGTTGCTGCCGAGCTGGGCATAGTTCTCCCGCCCTTGCCCATGTGGGGTGTGAACATTGCTTGCTCCCATTCTGGTCTCGCGAAGGTAAGCCGTTGCGATCGGTTAGTGACATGTAGCTAACGACGGCATACATGCAGATGGGAATCGACAACGACATTGGCAACACTGCTCTCACCGGAGGTCAACTCGCTGACTCTAAGAGCCTCGGAGACCCCGGTTCGTGCGGAAATGACGACACCTTCACCCCCGACTGGATCAGCCAGTCCAAGGACCCCATCCACGGAGTGATCATCATCTCAGGCGATTCGCACCTCAGCGTGGACGCCATCCACGCCACAGTCTCTTGCATCTTCAACGTTGGCTTCCAGCCCACGCTCCACGACGTGCTCACTCTGCATGGCTCTGTTCGCCTGGGCGACCAGAAGGGACACGAGCAGTAAGCTTCCGTCCTGATTCAATTCAATTCATCCGCTCTGCGTCCCGTGTCACATGTCATCGCCTCGGTCAGCTTCGGCTTCCTAGATGGCATATCCCAGCCCGCGGTCAAGGACTTCGACACGAAGCCTGACCCTGGCCAGCAAACTGTCCGGCAGGGCCTCATCCTGTGCGGGCGCGAGCACGACGTGGATTTAGCCAACAAAGGCCAGCTGTTCGCTCGCCCCGCATGGGCCCTTGACGGAAGCTTCCTCACGCTGCGCTACCTCAAGCAGCTCGTCCCTGAGTTCAACAACTTCTTGGAGGCGAGCGCGGACCCCCTGCACGGACTCACGGCAGACCTCGTCAGTGCCTGTCTCATGGGCCGCTGGAAGAGCGGTACGTGCGCCATGTGTAGACGCATACAGTCTGCTTTCCGCTCACGAGACGTCGCGTAGTACGTACATACAGGTGCGCCGACGGACCTGTTTCCCCTGCACGACAACCCGGCGGCTGGCACGGACCCTGCGCTGCGCAACGACTTCAGGTACGACCCGAGCAGCCAGGCGTGCTGCCCCTTCGCCGCCCACACGCGCAAGACCAAGAGTCGAAGAAGATCTCTACAGAGAACAGGCGCATGATCGGCCGCGGCATCCAGTTCAGGCCCGAGGTCACGGCTGAGGAGGCGGCGAGCGGGCAGACGCAGCACAACCGGTGAGTGCTTCTTTGCACAATGAGGATACTTGAGCTGGCTCTAACGGATGGGTTGGCGGTGCATGACTTGAATAGATGACAGCAGGCTCATCTTTGCAGCATACTCCGGGAGCATCACGAACGGCTTCCAGTTCATTCAGCGCAGAACGTACATGTTCTCAGGCGTGCTAGCTGATGCCGTTTGCTCAAACACGACACATCGTAACAGGCTGGGCGAACAACACGAAGTTCCTCATCGACAAGCCCGTCGACCCCGGCTTCGACCCCATCGTCGAGCAGAATGGCGCGGACAGCGCACGCTTGCGCTCCATGACAGGCGTGCACCCAGACAACACGAACGAGTCGTTGCCGCTGCCCACCGGCTGGGTCATCCCAAAGAGCGGAGAGTACTTCTTCTCGCTGTCCATCTCCGCACTCCGGAGCACGTCCACGTTGGCGTAAAGGTGGCCATGGTCAAGTCGTCGATAGTCTCGACCCTCGAGCTTCTCGATGTGATGTATTTATGACTGGGAGTATTTATGGATTCGGAGGTGATGGCGCATTTGTTCCGACCCTCTCCATTCAGCCACGCACGGGCTGAACCGTTGACTACGTATATGCAGGGCAGTCTCCCTCACTAGCCTGGCAGCCAACACGTCTCCATATAACACTTCAAGAGCCGTTCTCCGTAGCAGAGGTTCGGATTCGGTGCTCCAACAGACAGAGGGAACGAAAGCTCATCGCCGACCGCTTCGTCGTCTGGCTGACAACCTGGGCCCCCCGTCGCGAGCAGCCTCCGCAGGTCTTCGCCACCTCGCGACGTCGAGCTCTACCAAGTGAGCATCGGGCCTCTAACGTGCCCTCAGGCGCACCCGAAGACGACTGCAGGGCTGGCTTGTCGGAGTAAGCCCACAAAGCGCAGTCATCATGGGGAAGATGTCACAAGCATCCAGGTGGATTCCGGTCCATGAAGTTCTGCCAGGAGTCGCAGACAAGGAGGACTTCCGAAACCATACGTAGGGCGCTATTGGGTCCAGCCTCTCGGATAGTAAGCCCAGTTTCTGAGCGCCTCAGGAGCAGCGTTGAGATGACTGTCAGATTTTCGGCGGATGGCCAAGAAGCCAAGGTTGACAGCACCCATCCAACGGTGGAGATTGAGAGCGCGACGCACCCCGGGGACGATGGGCACCATGGCGTCGTGTCTCCAGCTGGCGTGCACGACGAGCCCTATACGACGCAGGAGTCGTACACAGATGGTCGACATCGACGGATAACGTTTCTCTAGTGGCTGGCTAGCAAGATTATGAGCGACGACAGTTTACTCGTGGACGGCGCACCACGGAGGGTCCTCGAGGAGGCCAGCGATGGGGATGGATGCTTGTCGCGCCAAGCTTGCACGGCGTCAGCGAGCGGGAGCGAGTCTTGAAAGCTGAAAAGCCGTATCGCGAGGCCGCCCTGTCGTTCTGAGGTCCTCGGGAAACACTGCGGTGCCCGGCGCGGAAACGTGAGCATGGGCCCGTGGAAAACGAGGGTGCAAAACAGCCAAGGTCATCCTCGAAGTCTGGGACCGCCAGGGAGCCACACATAAGGCGAGAAACGAGAGAAAGCAGGCCTGGAGGAGAGCTATACACGGACGGGGACGAGCAGGCAGTGCAGGGGGGGGCACTGTTCTGGAGGAGACGGAACGAAACAGCGAGGGGCGCGTCGTTGCAGTGGTAGGTCCGTACTCGTACGCCAAGCGCTACTGAGCGACACCGTGGTGCGATGCTCTGCTACGTGAACGATCGCGCTCCTAGCTGTGGACAAAGGTCACGGTCTAAGACTTGGTGAGCGATGCATAGAGGGTGGTAGGACAGAGCAAGTAAATGAAAGACGACTAATAATTCACGAACGACCGACGAAGAGGAAAACGGCTCGGGTAGATGGGTACATGGAGCGCGGGTGATGGGCAAAGGGATGGCATGACGAAGATGTATACGCACCTTGGAGATGACGACGATATCCCTGGACTGCACAACCAACAAACTAGTCCAAAAGAGCCTCTATATGCTCCCGCAGAGCCTTGTTGATATCAGGGGGGTGGCTTCGTGTGTCCTGAACAACTTGCTGGCGAGGAGCAGCCGAGCAACAGCCTGAGCCGAGGCAAGCAGCCTAGTCGTAACTCGAGAATGAACAGAGTTCTGGCTAGCACGGTTGCGACACCAGGAATCTATATGTATAAAATAGCGATTTTGGAGGAGATGGACGATGGATACGGGATAAGCATGGCAAGGGGGCTGAGAGAGGAATGTGTTCAAGCTGGACAAGTCGCAGGAGAAGACAGTCCTGGAGACACGGCGAGCAGGACTGGAAGTACCCGGGGTCCCCGTGGCATTCACGTGCCGCTCGCGTGGACTGCGCCGGCCTCCTCCGACGTCTATTGGCGTCCAACTTGAACGCTCTCAGCGTGCTGCCGTGCTAGCAATTGCGTCTCTAGGCAGATACACACCTCGCTAGGCCCCAAATTTCGAGTCACGCAATGTGAGTCTTATTTTTCTCCTTCTGCTGTGATTGGCACCATCCGTAGTTTACTTATGGACGACTCAGACGACGTCATCAAGTAGAACTACCGCAAAGTGGAGCCCAGCCTGGAGGACTCAGCTCGGAATGCAAGGTGCGTATTGCTGTAGCTTATATCCGGGAAAGCCACGTCTAATGCTGCTGTCTCGCGGCGGTAGCGGCCGTCTAAGAGGAGCAAGGTTGCCCTTGTAGGCACATCCTGGCTGCTGTTAGGACAATGCATTGCTGAGTCGATGCTGCGATCTCTCATTCCGTGCAGGGTCTACTTGTCAATGGGACGGCATCAGTAGCCTCGGCTCGTCCATGACCTTTGAACACTCCGCGTTGGCGATGAGGTCGGTCTTGTCCTTCCTTTGGCCCTCTATCTGCATTGCATGCCACGACGCTCCGCGGGCGCAACATCGGCTTCACTGCGCGCCCACCTCGGCAACATCTCGATCTCGGCTGAAATGGGCAGTGCACCCAGCGCGGCAATGGCGTTCAGAAGGCCTTTCAGAAGCTGTGTTGTGCACAAGCCGACAGGATGAGTATCCGAGACGTCAAGCGTCCAACTCCATGGCTAGGACGAGGGGGATATCGGCGCACCGCGGGCCATCTAAGACATCCACCCCGAGATCAGGACTGTCCCTCGCAAGCTACTTCTCGACGCGATTCCTCCCCTCCTCGTCCCTTGGGGCCAGGCGCCGCTATCCTCTGCGCGCTGTGGGAACTGTCAGCCCGAACACACATTCGCGAACAGCTCCGCCGCTACGTCCGACCTCCTTGTCTGCGCACACGGCGCGAAGTCTCATACCCACTCCCTCATCGCTGCAGCCAACAGGTTCTTCGACGTCCATTACGTCAAGATCACGCCCAATATCATGACTCTCCTCGCGCTCGCAGAGATGGCCGAGAACGTCCGGAAGGACGTGCTGATTGTGATGCAGAACTCGCGCATGCCCTGCGCGCATATCAACGGCGACGACCTGCTTCTGGGTGTACGCATGGCTCCTCAAGGCCGGTCACGGGCGATCCTCTCCGACCCCACCGACGCGAAGGTCGTCATCCTGAAGCAATTCGCCGTGTGGAACCAGTCGCTGCTCGACCCCATCGACTGCTACGACGAGCCCACGATCTGACCGCGCCCGCTTGGAACCCTTCCCATCGGACATAGCTGGACGTCCACCCCAGGAGCGACGATCGTCGGCGATACCTCGCATGTCGTGAGCCCGTTCCCTCGGGCGCGGGCGCTAACGTCGCGCTGCTCGACGGGCTGGAGATCCGCTTCGTGCGTTTGCAGGCCTGCCTCCGTGAGGGGAAAGGGAGAGACTCGGCAACGGTAGCGGAGTCGCGGCCGCTGGCATGGCGTTCGAGGAGAGTACGTGTACGCTAGCGGGGCGGGTCGCGAGCCCCCCAGAACGCGATTTTGTGAGCTGGCTGCGACTGGTGAGCGAGAGAGATGAGACGGCTGTGTCGTCCTGTACATAGGGGCAAGCTAGAGTGCAGAGGTCCCCATTTTTGTGACACATGTTGGGGAGCGGGTACGGCTGTGGTACAGCCAGTGCTGGCAAGTACTACGATGGCTTTGTTACGTATCCACCTGGCATGCTTCGCTATCCAACGAAGATGGACGCAGTCTCCAAGAATGCGAATTACCGGCCGCGGGAGTGGACGTTCGACAGTGGGAGATGTCCTCGCGAGTCCCCCGGCCGTAGATGTCTGACTCAGAAGAAAATCGGGAAAAACGCTAGTAGCGTGCTGCAGGCATACGCCTTAAGCCGAGAGGTCGGCTTTCTGGAGTTCCAACGAAAGGATATGTCCAGAAGCCAGTGCAGCCACGTTGGCCTCGTGAACACTCGCGGTCGGCTCGGCGGGTGCCACCACGCACAGACGGCAGGCCGCGGGCATCAAGCTCCCACACAACCCAGCACGTCGAGGATGTTTGCAAGTTTCTTGTCTATACCGAACATCGGTGTCCCCGCTATATGTGTGTATCATTTCGGTCCATATACGTACGGGGGATGAATAAATTTCACATCTCATCGCCATCCAGCTGCGCACACACTGGAGCGTGGACTACATGCGGGACAGTATTCATCGCTATGCACCCGAAGAATCGTCCCCAAAAGATGGGAACGAAAGCTTGTCGCTGAGCGCTGAGTGCTTGGTCGTCTGGCGGACAACCTGGTCCGCCATCGCGAGCAGCCCTCCGCGGGGTCTTCGCGACCTAGATCTCGACCTCGACGTCGAAAAGGTGAGCATCGCGTCTCAAACGGTCACTCAGGTGCACCCGGAGACGACAAATGACTGAGGACTGGCTTTTCGGAGCACGCCCACGGAGCGCACTGGGAGTCATCATGTGGCGCCGCAATGGCAAGCGTCCAGGTGTATTGCAGTGTGAGAAGCTCTGCCAGGAGTGTGCAGAGATGCGAAGTTTCCGAACTCGTACTTGTGTCGCTATTCGGTCCAGCTTCTCGGAGAGTAAGCTTCTCAGCGCCTCATGAGCGGCGATGTGGCCACTGTAAGCTCTTTGGTGGAGGACCAGGAAGCGCAGGCTGGCAGAGAAGACGA
>VJXU01004402.1:0-17168 GCA_008694245.1 Ganoderma sp. BRIUMSc | reverse complement strand
TGCGAGCTTGGCCCGGGGGCGCGCGTGGTGGCGGCCCCCTCCGAACCGAATGCTGCGATTCGCGATGCCGCCGTGGCTACGCTGACCGCACGGCTTCTGGACATGTCTTTTCTCTGGGACTCTTGATGACAACAGAAAACCGACCCCTCGGCTTAACGCGTACGCCTGCAGCACACTAGCACTTTTCTCGATGTCCTTCGGACGGAGGAAATCTACGGCCGGGGATTCGGAATCGCGAGTACATCTCCCACTGTTGAACGTCAACTCTCCCACAGTAGGTACCTCGCGTTTGCTGGGACTGCAGCCATCCTCATTGGATAGTGAAGGATGCCAAATAGATACGTAACAAAGTCATACTACTTACCAGCATTAGATGTGCCAGAACGGTACCCGCTCCCCGACATATGCGCCATAAAAATAAATACCTCTGTCCACTAGCATTCCCGCTACAGGACGACACAGCCCTCTCATCCCTCTCGCTCATCAGTCGCAGCCAGCTCACCGAATGGCATGCCGGCCGATCGAGGGCGACCCACATTGCCAAGTTCCCGTTTACCGAGTCCGCCACCCGCCCCGTCAGCGTACACGTACTCTCCTCCAATGCCATACCAGCGGCCGCGACTCCGTTACCGTTGCCCAGTCTCTCCCTCTCCCCTCACTGAGGCAGGCTTGGAAACACGAAGCCGATCTCCAGCCCGTCGAGTAGCGCGAAGTTCGCGCCCGCGCCTGAGAGAACGGGCTCATGAGATGCGCGGCATCGCCGACGATCGTCGCCCTGGGGTGGACGTCTAGCTATGTCCAACGGGAAGGGGCGCAAGCGGGCGCGGTCCGGTCGTGGGCTCGTCGTAGCAGTCGGTGAGGTCGAGCACCCACTGGTTCCTCACAGCGAAGCGCTCCAGGAGGACGACCTTCGCCTCAGTGGGGTCGGAAAGGATCGCCCGTGGCCGGCCTTGAGGAGCCATGCGTACACGCAGAAGCAGGCCGTCGCCGTTGATATGCGCGCAGAGCATACGTGAGTTCTGCACCACAATCAGCATGTCCTTCCGAACGTCCTCGACCATCTCTGCGAGCCCAGGTAGACTCGTGATATTAGGCGCGAAGGAGATCTCGACGTCATTGGCGTCGAGACACTTGGTCGAGGCAGAGATGAGGGCGCGTATATGAGAGTTCGCACCGTGTGCGCGACAAGGAAGTCGGACGTGTCGGCGGAGCTGTTCGCAAAGGTGGGCTCGGGCTGACATCTCCCACAGCGCGCAGAGGATAGCGGCGCGTGGCCCCAAGGGATCATGGGTGTGGAGGAATGGCGTCGAGAAATAGCTTGCAAGGGACAGGCCTGATCTCGGTGTGGATATTTTCGACGGCCCGCAGTGCGGCGATATGCCCCTCGTCCTAGCCATCGAGCTTGACGTGTCGGATGCTCATCCTGTCAGCTTGTGCACAACACAACTCCTCAAAAGTCTCCTGAACGCCATTGCCGCGCTGGTTGCACTGCCCATTTCAGCCGAGATCGAGATGTCGCCGAGGTGGGCGCGGAGTAAAGCCGATGTTGCGCCCGCGGAGCGTCGTGGCATGACACGCAGATAGAGGGCCAAAGGAAGAACAAGACCGACCTTACCGCCAACCCAACCCGGGGTGTTAAAAGGTCATGGACGAGTCGAGGCTACTGATGCTGTCCCATTGACAAGTGGACCATGCTCGGAATAAGAGATCGCGGCATCGACTCACCAATGCATTGACATAACAGCAGCCAGGATGTGCCCTTAAAAGCAGACTTATTCCTCTTGGACGGCCGCTACGGCCGCGCGACACTAGTATTAGACGTGGCTTTCCCGGATTCAAGCTGCAGCGATACGCACCTTGTATTCCATGCTAAATTTGCCCTGGTCGGCCTCTCGAGTTCCATCAGGAAGAGCACAGACAATGCGTCCAGAACGAATGTCGTGGAACGGCTGCAAAGGGAGACACCGGTCCGTTCTGGGAGGGAGTTTGCAGTAGGAGATTATATGACATCGCCCGGAGGTCGGTCGACGGGTGACTTCAATGATCTCCTGCGACCAACCGTGTCCCGACAGTATCCGAGGCGGTCCGAAAGACAGAATGCCAAGGTAGCAAACGAAGAGGAGCAGCCAGATGCAGATGGCGGGGAGGACAAAGCAGCCACGTCGACAGCAGAGCGGGTCTTCCGACTCGAGTCGAGAACTGCCGCCAGCGGGCGCTACGCTAGCCGAATGCGGATCGCGCTCGAGGGAGAACGACAGTTGCGAATGGGTGGCTGTAGTTTGGCTGTAGCGACACGGTTCAGAGCAGCTGAAAAAGGAGCCATGGTGAGTAACGCAGCAGGCTGTGAAACAAACCCCACTGAACAGGAGGCACGCGCAGTCCACGCGAGCGGCACGGACCCCGGATACTTCCAGTCCTGCCCGCCGCGTCTCCAGGACTGTCTTGCCTGCGACTCGTCCTTGCGCAGGAAACAGAAGACTCATGTGCGAGCATCTGGAGTGTGCCTAATTTCGCTGTTAGCCGTCGCATTGCCACCAGAACGCTTACGCACTCTAAGTTGGGGCCGGTGCTGGCCCAGCCCACGGCATTGGAAGGGTGTTTTGTGCACAAAACGTGTATTCGTACATCGTGAAGGTGCGCTTATCGCGCAAGGGGCCGATTTTGTGACAGCCTTGACTAACGAACGTCTGCAGGAAGTGTGTCTGCTCGCACTCGGCGGGGTAGCTACGTCTTCGTCGTACAGCTGTGCATTCAGCCAGGGTTTACAAGGGATTACAACCTAGCAGTACTGCTACCGAGGGGATTAATCGAGCAACTTGGAGATGTAGAGGAGGCTAAGGGGTCCGAAGGGAAACAAGGATCTGCGCTCATCTTCAGGTGCGCACTCACGTCTCCTGCATCGAATCCCAATCCGACCTTTCCCAACATTATCATCTGTCTCAACGCCTTACCCCCACATTAAATTGCACAGCTACCGACTGCGAACTTCGGTGGCGGCTTTATGCTCCTCTTACGCCTCGACAGCTGTGCGGTACCGGCGAGACCCCATGCATGCGCCTCCGGCTTCAGTTCTCGTGTCGGTCTCGGCAGCACTCAGGATTTTGGCTCGAAGAGTGAGCAGGGAATCCCCGGCAATAATTGAGACGATCAGCGGCGCCCCTGCTCCTCCTCAAGCTCAGCAGCGAGGGAAAGGAGGGTGGCGCACTGCAGTGCGCCCAAGGCATTCGTCCTCAACTGCAGGCCGCGCAAACTGGGCTTCGCCGGCTTCTCCTTTTCCTACCACTCTGGTTTATATCACTTGTCGCGACTCAGAGCAACTCTCCGCGAACGCTCCGAGCAACAGTCATCACCTTGGTGAGCGGCTTTGCGACGTATGCCGTCAGCGTCGAAGGCGCGCTGAACCGTCACTTCCGATCCCGCTGAGACACACGCTATCTCGAAGCGATGATGTTTCAGTGGATGCCCAGCCCCATCAAGCCCTGCCTTCTCCAATCTCCATGCGCAATAAACCCTCTCTGGTATATGCGCAACGGCACCGCGTGCATACTCGCACCTCTACCAATCCCCGAGGCCAGGGTGGTCGATGATCTCCTTCGATCCCGGCGAGGTCACCATCATCATCCTGGAGCACATCTTCCACCATTGAGTTGCTACTGCATGATGGCGTCTCACGAATACTGTGGCGAGCTCGAGATTGTGATCTAACCCTCTCCACCTCTCCATCTTCGACGGCCACAACTGGACGTACACTCATCAGCACCTTCTTCGCGCAAGCACTCACACTGTGCTTCCCCACGAACACGCCTTCCACTGCATCAGGATCATCGTCAATTCCCCCACGCTTCGCTCGCATCTGTCACCACTGAGCTCTTCGAGCTTCCCGAGAGATGGCTCGCTTTCCGAGATCCTAGACTTGAACCTAATCCGCCCCGTGCTCAACCACGATGGTCGCATCTGCGTGCTCGCCTTCCGCAATGCCCATGTGCCGCCCTACCTGCCTCTCGTCCGACCCATCTTCCATGCCTGCCCGACCTTCTTGATCACCCGTACGAACTCCTTCTGTCCTGGACGAGTACCCACAAAGCTATTGAAGCTCTCGGCAACTGGGCTGGATCTTCCCGAGAGTCGAGACCCAACCAAACAGCGACCTATGGCCGTGCGCATGGCTCGTGAAGCTTCACGAGCGCCACTCTTGACCGGCCTTCCAGTGCACTCCGATGCTTGCAACTATAACTGCTGTGCGCGTTGGCTGGCTGGCGTCTTATGCGTACCTCGACGTGCCGACTGTGTCCGCTGCCATTCATGTATGCAGGGTTCAGGCGCAACGGTCTGGCGCCCTTTGCGCGCGGGGGATACAAGTTTCGGGTAATATTGTTGGAGACACATCGGTTGTCGCGCTGGGATGTGCTTGAGCGTATATCCCAGGGTCACGGACATGTGCCTGATGGTGCACAACCTGTTACCTCGTATACACATTTTCCCGAAGACAAAGCCTCTATAACCACTGGATATACTATGGTGTTGTTCCGCTCTCACGGGGATGAATCACATTGAGTTTGGAGTAAATGCCCCTGCAAATGGGAACCTGGTTATGCTGGCATAGCATGAATGCGCGTATGGCTCCAGACAACTCTGCTGAACAATGTGCATGTGATGGCTCAGCCTTGGTGACTTGTTTGAAGTTTTCAGTGCTATGCAGTCGCTGCTGGCCAGATTCCAAAAATAACATATCTCCTAGACCTATATAACAATCTCTGATACAACTACGTCTCTAATAGCCAGTCACGATGGAGTGTTGGTAAATATTGCATCGGTAGGCTGCTCCGAACCCTCAATACCAAAGGAATAATTACCCTCGACCGTGCTCTGCTCTAAAGGCTCCCCAATTGACCCAACAAATAGATCAAATCGCACCGTAGATATCATCTGACTGGCTCCATTTGATGCTACTATAGCTTGTCTGGTCTCTTGAAGGTTCATCATGAATCTCGAAATGAGAATAGATGACAACCTGGTAATTTATGATATCTTTGAAAATTGTGGACATCTGGGAGACTCACGCTTCAGAAAATTGTGCCGTCATATATTGGCCAGTTCCATCTTGAACAAAAGCGAGTGCCTAACCCCATGCTGTGTGAGTAACTAAAAGCCAACTCAGTGATGACCTGTACTTACTAGTTGCAGGGCATTCATTATTAACATTATGCTATGAGACCCGTATGCTATAAGTAATGACTCAAAAGGTTAGCTGCGGGCAGAGTGCTTACGTGAAGTATTTGGTGCCATCTCGTAGAAGCAATCCAGAGAATGTCCGATTACTGTAGTTTAGGACACCACGGGATAACATCATTGTGTTATATGTAGTAATCCATGTTACAATCATTACTATCAGGTCGGCTATAATAAGAGAGGCTCTGCTGGAAACAATGACTGTAAAGAAATCAGTTATTTGCAACTCCAACACTCCGAAGTAGAAAGCGCACGTCTAAATGTTACAATATAAGTCATACCATTCAGTGAAATCTCTATAAGGATTCAACTCACTCGATTGGAACAGTGATATTTTCAACACAACCCTGAACTGGGTCATAGAAAAGGATCATCCAGTGAAACTGGACCTACTCAATATGAGTCACAAAAAATATTGATATAGAGAAAGTCACATCATACTGAGTCGATGATGAGGGGTCCCAGAGATAGTACGAAGACAACTGCGCTGAGGATTTTATTGTTGCCAGTCAATGCAAATACACGGAGTGCGGAGAAGCCTTCAACAAAAATATGGCCTGCAGTAAAGCACTGAGTATTTTCATAGATATAATTACCAGCCCAAGGAACATAAATCAAGGACTCAAGAATTGCCATCATGTATACATATGGGCGGCACCTGACAATTAAATTAGAAAGCTAACTAGGAGTGCTCTTGCAGGGAGACATACACCTATAAAGTTGATGAGCTGACATACTGGAGAATGTGAAAAATATCTCGACTCACAGATGCAGTTCCAGTAATGGGCGACAATGACCACAGATTAACCAGGATATAGATAGTCATCATATATCGATTGATGAAGAACATAACGGAGGCGCCAGTGAGCTCCCTTCTCCAGAACAGTTGAATTTCACGGGAGATGGTTATAAGATGCTCGTAGATGACTAGAGCTATAAGCATCATCAGATTAGCCAAGGTGTTCAACGGTAATTAGACCATTTCACTTTCCTGCAGCACCGACTACAATGCAATTGAGCTCTATGCTACGACCATTCGTTAGCTACTCAACAGTGACTTTATAAGAAAACCTCTTACGTCCAGAGTGGATCGAAGACCCACTCTGCGGTATTTTGTGAGTCCATAGGTGCTATGAGTGCGAGAGAGGGCTTGTAAGAGTGAGTGGAAGAGTGAGAGTTGGGGACAGTGGTGCTCTACATGAGTGCCAATTTATAATCCTAGGCCTGGCGGAGATTATGTTCTATTCTAGGACAATGTTCTGGACATTGGTATCGTGACATGTATCATTCAATCTCTACGTCGTATATGGTGAGTGGTATTACACAGCACCACGGCGACCTCAACACAATACTTCCAGGTTTGTCAGCCACAATGCCTATTCCTCACTTCGAATGTCTGGAACACAACATATACAGTGCGTTTAGAAGCGGGAGAACTCTGATCTCTTCCATATTTACAGTCATTCTTTTGCCAGCACAAACGTTCTTCCCAGAGAAGTTGACTCAGAGAAGACACATTATCCACCACTCGGGATGATCCAACCGGTAGGAGGCGCAGTGGGCCTGGTTTGCTACGGGACGCACCCATCCTGCAGGACACATGGTCCACGGCGGATGACGTCTGCACCACTTTGCGAGATAATAGAATAGAATATCGAGACCGCACGGCTCTCATCTACGAGGAATATGGTGCGCGTCGCTTTCCCGTTCGCAAACCAGATGAATGAACTGCCGCGGAAAATTTAAGTAAAAACCACAGACTCTGGCACATACTTTGTTAGATTATTGTGGCGCTTCTCAAGTATTATTGGACGAAATGACGCCTGTGCGCCTGCGCGTACTTCCATCCATCAGACTCAGTTCAAGCCATCTCAGCCACCTCCGGAGAACTTTGTGGCACTCACCGGTCGCGCTGTACCTCGCCGCCTGTGTGACGCAGTGGCACATATTCACGTCTTCTGTGGACATACAGATGACACTTCGGATCTGCCCGCTGATTGAGATTGAGTGGCAATTGTGTATCAGTTCTGTGTTCCTGCGCGCTCAGGTGCTGCCTGAAGTTATCGGCCTATCACGCGTCTTGCGGTGGCCAAGCCTGTCATCTTCCAGGGCGAACACGTCCGCAGGCGCGCCTATACATAATTTCTCTTTCTCGTAAATCAATGTCAAACCAAAACCACATGAATTGAAAAAACACATACACAATGTTTATCCAGCATGGATCGAGCTCCCTGCTGGGTGGTGGACTCAGCATTTTCGATTATGTAGAAGTAACAGAGGACTCGATGCTTGCGTGCACGACATATCGAAGTCATTGGGTGATTGTAGAAGGCCCAGAGGCGCAATTAAATGCCATGAAGGGTGGATCTCCGCTTGCGACCACCCCGTTCGCAAGACAGCAAAATTATCCATCTCGGTAATGCATAATTGCAACAGTCACGGCAGCCTTCACCTTTCGACGAAGGGAAGGTGTTCGGAATGGTAGTGGTTGATAGCAATAACAGGCACTCTTCTCCTCGTCTTGAGCCACTTGGTATGAAGCGGACACGACTCACCCAAGACGATAAGCGCTTTTTCGCTGGGAAAACTGATCGCACAGCCTGTTACGTGGGGCGAGGAGTGAGAAACCTCCAGGTTGCAACGGTGGGTGATGCTCACTGATTATCCAATAAATTCTAGTCAACCATTCGCCAGGCCGTCAGTCAGTCAGATAATTGTCGAGCCGTAAACGCAAAAAAAGCACTCGCTTTTCCATCCAGTATAACTCTGCCACCCACCGCTTCTTCGGCAGAGTCCAAGGGCTCGAACTTAAGCTTGATAAGTTGATCCTCCGATAGAGGACGTGCGCTGCGAAACCGTATTGCTCGCGTGAAGCATTGAACACAGATACTCACCTTAGCATAGTGAGGAGCCACAACAGCAAAGTCAGCCGAGCTCCGAGCATGTATACTCTTCGTGGAGAAAGTCACTGCGGCATGCCGAATCTGCGGTGGCATATATGCGCGGCGCACTGGGAAACATCCCGCCTGAAATCAGTTACAGAACACTGAGGAAGTAATGACTTACAAACATGAGACAATGGGGTGATATCCTATGTTCAGGCTTTTTTCTTCATGGTGGATATTGTGCATGTCGAGAGGCGTTGGGTACGCGGCGCTTGCAACTGCAACTCAGTTCAACTCCGACAGTCGTCTCACGGCCTTTGCCGACGAGTTCACCTGGAGGAACTCGTTCTTCTGTCTATCTTTCTGCAAAACGTTTTTGTCATGGTATGTCTTCAGGCATTCGGAGACTGCTACTACGCTGTGGAAGCACACTTACTTTCAGCTAGATGCGGCTGCCTGGCGGCAGGGATGGACGACAGGCATCTAGTGCGCTTCCCCGGCGGGGCCGCCTGCTCAGGAGACAGCCTTGGGGTCGACAAAAGCGAGCGCGCCCCCGGAACTGTAGTACCCTAACAGAGATTGAACGCAAACTCTAACTTTATTACTTGCCGAAGGACACCACGCTCCCCTCCCACCCCTTCTCATCGATGGCGTACGTCGCCGCGGGGTGCGCTCCTCCATCGTCTTCCCTGCTCACCATCGCTGACGCCAATCCTGCTTCCGACACATCACCACCTCTCCATCCCAGTCCCGAACACTCTCTTGAGGCTCCAGTTGGCTGTCCTACTCCCCCAGAACTCGACATGTCTGCGGTTCCAAGTCCTAGGTTGTCTCCAGTTCCTTCGCCATCCACAATGGACAGCGATGGGTCGTTGCAGTCGCCAACAGTATCCTCCTCACCACAGAACGCACAAGGTGGACAACAGCCGAGCACTTCAATGGCAGGCATCGTTCAGAACCCGCCGTTGACGGCCCCCGGGGTTCCTCAACAGAGTCCACCTCTGACGCAGCATCCCGAGCGGGCAAGCGGTAGTGAGATGGCGGTCCCAGCGATGGTACCGGATATCGTGACATCGGAGCTCAGCCGTATCCCCCCGCCAACCCTTGCGAGGCTCAAGCAGGACCTCGCAATGGCCGACAAGGACTTGACGGTCATGACACGCGAAGAGAAGGTGTGTATATGCGATGTATGGTGCATCATTCCGGCACTGACATCCATGTATGCGTGTAGATGCGACTCGTGCAGAGGTTTCGTTACGGCCCCATGATACCAGCCCCCAGCATCATGCAGCCGAGTCACCGACAAGAGGTGTGTTTCATTGTCGCGATAATGTTCAAGCGGGCATTGGCTCAGACGTTCTGCAATCCATTTCTGCAACACTCATTTTTGCATACAGCAGACGCGGATACTCAGCACAACACTGGGGACGGGCACGGAGGTCACCCCAGAGATGCTGGATGCGGACCTCGACGGCATCCCGCCGCCTACCCTCGCAAAGCTGAAGCGGAAGCTCGGGATGGCGGGCGAGGACGTAGCGACGATGACCCCTCAGGAGAAGGTGCGTACTCCACCTCTGCCTCCTGCAGTGCGTTCCTGGATTGACGTCAGTCACTGCGCACAGACGTGGCTCGTGCAGCTGTTCCGTGGTGAAGAAATGAGACCGCGGGGGCACATTACGGGCACGCCATTAAGCCCGCCACAAGTGGTGCGTACTGTGGCAACCATGATGTGGGCAGCGATGTGATAGACACCTCGCATACAGTTATCCGCCGGAGGGGGGCACCATGTTCAACCAGTGTACTACCCATATGCCCTCGATCTTAGCGCTCCTTTTTCCGCGGCGAGGACCCTTGCACTGCACACCTACGATGCGTCATCGGGATTTGGCGTGACTGGTCCGTCGTCGGCGCCCAACCCCACACGCTTGCACTTGTCGACGACACCTCGTCCACCGGCGATGACTCGGAGCCCCAGCTCATTTAATTTCGACACGTTCGGTATCATTCCCCCGGAGGATCCACTCGCACGACTGGGCCCGCCGGCACCCGTGAGCGACACAGCGAGAGCGTTCAGGCGGGAGGAGGACACGTGGTTCAATGCCAGGCTTGATAATGCGGACAGGTTCTAAGGGATCGGGACCTCGGTGACACCGTGGATGGCCCTTGACGCGTGAGGGGTGAGGAGATTATGCGTCAGCGTTGTATGGATAAGATGGTCGGCGTGTGCAGTTTGGGAGAGCGATGGTTACATGTACCGACACCCGATGAAGGAATCATTGACAATGGACGGCCGAGCTCAGGGTCGACGAGCGCAGCAGAAGGTTGAAGGAGAGGTCGTTGGCCGAGAGGTACAATGCAGTACACTGTCGGCGGTCGTGCGGTAGCTCGGAACGTGGCTAAATGCACGAGTCAGGAAGGGTGCGAGAGAGACAAAGACGGCCGTAGTCGGGGTGTAGAGCCAGAAAGCGCGAGCAAACTCGTGGGCGAGGAGTCTCGCCGCGGTGCAGCACATTCAGAGTAGATATCCGCCGCGACGGATTCGGAGGAGCTTGGGATACGGCATTTCCTACGCCGATGAGATATAGTCTATAGACTGCCGGAGACTAAGTCCGCCTGTCAACGCAGATGCGGAGCTTCGAAGGGAACAACCACGGAGGTCAAGACGAGCAGTAGAAGTGGAGGTCCTCTGTTCGGGACACCTCTACATATATATACGTACTATGCGCATTGCGGCGCAAGTTCGGGTCCCGCCTCCAATGTAGTCGCGCTGAGCTGCTAGTTCAGGTCTTTTTACCGCCGGCGGTCAGGTCCAGTGTCTGCGGCCGAGTTCGCCACCAGCGTAGGATCAGACGGCTCCACGCTGCGCTCATCTCCAGCACCCATGTGTCCAAGAACAGCGCTCAACTCAGACGTTTCTCCGATGGAGCCAACTACCCGATCAAAGTTCAGCGACGAGGCATGGCTCCGACTGCTGACTTCTTGCGTTCGTCGTCTCGCCCGCTGCAGGTTCAACATGAGGCGCCAGATGAGGATGGCCGTCAATCTGTATGTGGTTTCGTGAGGACCAGTGTCGAGATGTGGCAATAATAATACGGCCGGAAAGTGCCACAACTCACGGTTCGTTGAATCTGGATAGATCACTGGCACTTCCGCTGCCGGGATTAGCTTCAAGCACCTAAGACGCCCAAAAGTGCGTTACTGCGAGAGAGGACGGAGGTTTAGAGAGGTTATGACCCACTGAGTCCAGAGAGAACGATAGCTGAAGCACGTTCATCACAAGCAGAACACTATACAGTGGTCAATGCGGTATCCACAGTCGCCGTGAAGGTAGTCACTTACATGAAGTACATCATCCCGTCTCGCAGAAGCAAAAATGCGAACGACCGGTTTCGCCTGCCCTTCATGACCTCGCGTGCCATGATTGCTGACTTGTATGTAGTGACAAATGTAACGATAGCCACTATGAGGTCCGCTGCGATGAGCGAACCTCGACTAACAATGTCGACTGCGAGGAAGATCAGTCATCGCAGCAGCAGCGGCTAAAGAGGATCAAAGTCGTACAGCTGCCAATTACAAGGTCAATCTGCGGCAGGACTCTGGGACCCACGACTCAGGAGACTAACCTCGCAAAAACGCCGACAGAGATTGAGCCTGTATAGTCACAGCCCAACTCCCGGGACCTGTTCGCGTGCAACCAGTGGAAGTCGGCCTGAATGGCAATCATATCAGCGCGTCGGAACGGAGATGAGAGACGGTGAACTCGAGATACAAAGTTGACAGCCACGGGCCCCATGGACAGCAGAAATACTAGCGTTGACAGTGCCCAGTTCCGATCCGTCAAAGCAAACACACGCAGTGCGGAGAAGGCTGCATCACATGTGAGACTACAACAATGCGTGCAGGTCAAAAGATGCATAATCACCTCCCCAAGGAATATAGCACAGGTCTTCAAATGTTCGTATGGCATTGAAGTACGGGACGCATCTAAAGCATCCTCAGTGTCAATACTTGACATGCCGTGGATATGAATATCTGGAAGGGCGCCTACAGAGTCTGTAAAGACATCAGTGATGGCACAGCAGAGCCACACGCTCGATACTCACCGAATCGGATAACGAAAACCACGTCGGTAGCTGAACCAAATTATATGCGAGCATGAGATAGCGATTAAGGAAGAATATGACCGAGGCTCCGGTCATATCCTTGCCCCAAAACAGGTCCACTTCGATGCCAAAGGTGATCGTGTATTCATATAGTACGAGAACTAGTCGACATGCTCGAGAATCAGCTGTGACAGCATTAGTAGACACACCAGCTAAAACGAACGCACCCATAGTAGCCATTTGCATGTAGTTCTCGACCGCCCTTCAGGGACCCGATGCTGGTCGATCAGCGTTGGTCTTGTAAGAACTGGGGGAGCACTCACACTGCATTCCACGCCGCGATCACGGCCGCGCTGTCCGACCCGTTCGCCATTTTCCAGAGGTTCTGGTACAGTCTAGTGTAAATCGGTCAAGACAATCGAGAGAGTGGCCTGAGGGTGCAGTGCAGCGGAGTGAGGATAACTTAGGGTACTACCCCGAGTATATGTATATATGCTGGACAGCGACCCTGGATAGAGAGACGACCACTCCTCCGGGCTCGTCACGGATCCGCCGAGATAGAACCGCTCTCTAAATTGTGCATGTCACGGAGTCGAACGGCTGAAGTTTTCATCTCCGTTGGTGCGAGATGCACTGCGTTCAAGAGTCGAACTCCGGCAGAGGCGTGGTGACGCTCAGCAGTTCGTGGGGCAAGTGTGGTTCCATGCTAGTGGATGGTGCAGATGTTGCCGGCTTCATGATGTGTCCGACTATGAGTGCTAAGAAGGAGATTGGACTAATCAAAGATGATAAGAAGCCACACCAGTAGGCTCAACACCGCGATGGTACAGCTTTGACCCTCCCTATACGTCCGTGCAACGAACAAGATGACGATCGGCGAAACGCTAGGTCGTGACTGGTGAGGTGTGTCCTCTTTACGAAGCTCCAGCAATATCTTGTTCGTCAGATTCAGAGCAAGGTACCAGGAGAGAGCCGCCAAAAGGCCCGTACCCCGGGTTCGCCGCCGCCAGAGCCTGAATGCATCCATCCCCTTTTAGAACCGAACTCTGTGTGGACCTCAGAGCGAGGCGCGGTAAAGCCGCAGAGCTCACCTTGGTGCGAACGTCTCCAATAGCATGGCAATATTGCATAGCAGCCGCGGATGACGCCCAGGGAGGATCTGATAGAGCAGAACCCAAGTCAGTCCAATGATGACGCGCCGACAACCGTCGACCACACTGCATGGTGGACCTGATCAACGGCCAGAGAAAACCTCCCCAGACCCGCATGGCCACACCCCCATACGTAATTAATCAACTCTTCAGTCGCGTCATGTCGACTCCTCGAGTTGACTTCGAGATTTGCAATCGAGTTCCCGGCTAGACGTGAGATAGTTAAAGCTCGACATAACTGTTTCGAAACATAATGCAACCGGAAGGTCACAATCCTGCCCTCCTCCTATGCCACGAGTTCAGCGATCGGGACTTTGCAAGTTTCCGGAAACGTTTAAGGGGAACTCAGTCTACTACTCACCGATGACATGTCGTCTCTACCTCCAGGTCATAACCGGGTTAGAATCACAGTCCACTGTCGAACTATCTGTACACCTGACAATAACTAGGCCCCGTTCCTGAATCCGTTGGAAGTCGGATACTCCGCATGAGCGCCTTTGGCATTCGTGATTGCAATGCTTCCGAGGAGGCTCCGTGTGTTGGAAGGACTATTCCTTCCTCAATCTCATACATCTCACAAATACCGCATTGAAGAGGTATACTCACCTGTATGATGACCCACCAATCGGAAGACCAACCCCACATAAGTACTGTATGCAGACTTCGGTGCGTGCGAGCAGGCCGAACTTGCTTAAGTGGTTTCCCGAAGGGTCTGGATACATGACGGGCCACGGAACACGGCTCGTTCTCGAGAAAGATATGACCAGGTAGCAGCGCTCACGCCAAAGTCCCAGGACCTGACGAGTTCGGCCGATGGGCAGGGGAATGGCCCTGTACGACGGAGCAGAAAACAGTAGTCAGCGAGACCGCACGCGTACGACTAGCATGATCGGGGAGCGCCCCCACCAACACTCACTTGGGCCATCGGCTTGGGTCTTCAAATTAGCGTGGACGAAGCGCTTCATGCGCATATATAGAGGGACGAAGCGTCCCCTTACATCGCTCGTCCTGTATTAGTGTTCACACCAGGGTGCGAAGGAGCGAATCCCATCGACTCCGACGACCTGGGGACGAGCACCGCCAAACGCGAGTCGCATCTTGGCCAGGTAAAATCCTCGACGGACGACAGGACGCGCCTCCCTCGATACAGATACAGACACACACCTCACTAGCACCCGTGCTACGTATCCCCGGCACGATGCGGACGTCCCTTGATAGATATCGACGTTACGGTGTGCAGTGTGCATCGCTCCCGTCCGCAGTGAGCCAGGCCCACTTCGCGGGCATTCGGGCGCTCAAGTCGGAACCACACAGGCCGCCGCAATCTCCGTCCGCTCATGCAGAACTCAGACTTCCTGACAGGATGCACGCACTGCCAGTAGATACGGAGGCCCGGGGCGCGCCACGACGGTACCTGCCCTGGACAGCGAAAACTTCCCGAGAAACCACGCCCCGGTGGTCGTCGCTCGACACGAAGCTGCGAAGCGGCCCCGTCACTGCCGGTGTCCGAAGTGGTCAGCGCACCCCGGCGATGATAGAAAGGCTGGACACACCAGCCCCTCGAAGCCGCAGTCCATTCCGGCGGTTTGGTGGCTTCGTCATGATATCACGTCCATGGCAACAGCAGCACTTGGCCGGCGCGGCGCGAGTGCGATGGAGGAAAAAAAAGGGGGGGGGAAGGCAGAGGAATGGAAGACACACACCTGGGCGGCCGCCGAGTCTCGCGGCAGATGGGGGCAGGGCGTGCATGCGCGCCGCACCTGGAACTTGGACTCTTGGAAGGAGGGATGGGGGTGAAAATAATGTACATATTACTTTGTACTTTGCTGTGCGCGCTCCTGCCTGGGATTACGCGGGGGGGTTACGGTACGCGGGGTCTAGGCGTCCGGGCGTAGTAGTAGGGGTGGTGGTGGTACATGGTATATATACACTCCGTTGAGAGACCCTGAGCGAGAGTAAGCAGTTCCTTGGACCAGAGCGAGCGAAGAGAGCGACGAGGAAGAGCGAATAGAATACGAGTACGAGTACGAGTACGAGTACGAAGCGAGGGACGGCGTGTATGGCGCACAGCACAGGACATGCGACATCGTTCGTAGGTCTTGTCATGTTCCTGGGATATCCTCCGGACGTATCTCGGGAGGATCTGGGTCTTGGGATGCGGCGCTCTTCCGCTTCCGCTTGCGGTAGAAGAGAAGGACGAGGACGGCGCCGGTGACGAGAAGGGCGGTTCCTAGGAGCGCACCGAGGACTTCTGCCGCGATGTCGCCAGGCGTCTGTCCGCTTCGGGAGAGAGAGGATGGAGTGGGTATAACGATGGAGGGTGTGACGGTGGGGAGAGGTGTCGACGGTGGTATTGAAGGAGCGACGAAGGGCGTAGTGCTAGAATCAAGATGAAGACGAGGAATGTGTTTGATGTAAGAGGTACACTCACTTGTTATCCGAAACCGTTACGACGATGGAGTCAATGCCGAGGAAGGTCGTCCGATTTGATTCCTCGAAGGTCAAGGCAAGGGTGGTGAGGCGATCCTCGACGAGCCCGATGATCCGGATGGGCTGTATGGACGAGTTGAACTGCGAGGTGACGGACACGACGGGGGTGGTGGTGGAGACCGATACGTTGACGATTGCCGTGGAGTCGTTGGACGTCCTGATCGACAGAGCGAGGGCTACACACGATCATACATACATGCATCAGCGCACGAGATCGGGGAGGTTGTTTGCCGGCGGCGGTGCTGTCATATAGACGGAACACAGCACACGACCAAATGAATCCTGGCCACTGCGGTGGGACGGGACCGCGGATGTGATGCAATCGCGAAAGGGGAGGCGAGACGTACCTCGGACGGTGAGAAACAACTGGGGTATCAGTCCTCCGCTTGCATTGTTAGCTCCGGAGGTTGTAGTGAGAGTGCCGCCAGAAGATGCGTTCGAAGTGACGATTTGCCTGCAATCGACGCGGGCTCAGGGTCAAGGCTGGAAGGCAATCGGGAGCGATGACACACTTACCACGAACTGGAGCAGTTTCCGGTGCCGGCCGAGGAAAGCGTCAGGCCACACGCGGGTGGACTATAGGTGATCTGGCTAGCGTCGTCCGAGAGGGTGATGTTGACGTTGGCGCGGGCGACGGAGAGGAAGTGAAGGAGGACCACGATAGCGATGAGCTCGAGCCTGAGGGCGACGACGACACCGCACCATGGCCAGGCAGCCCGCCGGCGGCACTGGAACATGGGCATGCTGGCTGGCGAGCGTCATGGAGGCCGGGGCAGGGTGTTGATGAGGGTGGGCGAGTGTCGCTGCGTCTATCCGCAATGGCAACGTGAGCACGACACCGTTTATAGACATGCACGGATCTTTCCTCGGCAGTGGGATCTTCGGCCGTCCCTTCTGCTCGCTATGACCGTCCCAGCGTCGTCGGTTTGGCTGCTGGGGAGCAGAGGATGTTGGTCCTGGAAAGCTGCATGGGTCGGGGAGAAACAAAAAGTCGGGCGAGTAAACGTTGTGGAGTAAGACCAATAGTATAGATTGCAGCCGATGGCGTGCCTGAACGACAAACATCAAGTCTTACTTGCTTGATTAAGTAAATAGTGTTCGGCCTTAGTTGATGGATAATGATCTAATTTTGGGCTGTGATCTCGCCGGTAAGAAGCCGCGACAGGTTCTTGACAGATGCGCATGGCGCATACACCCAGCGCTGGCAACGTCCCGGTTTTGTCTCTTGTCCTCTCCCCCCTCCGCCTCGTCGTCCTCCTCGTCGGCCCCGCCCCACTCGGGGACAGTCACTCTTTCTCCACGCTCTTTTC
>VJXU01004381.1:0-13879 GCA_008694245.1 Ganoderma sp. BRIUMSc | reverse complement strand
GCTCGTCTGCGGGCGGCTGAATGCTGGCGCAGACGCTGGTTCGCCAAGGGGAGCTGTCTGCGCTCGCTTGGGCGATGTCGCGGGGGACCAGGGGAGGTGGAACTGGCCAGGGGGCCGGTGCTGGAACGGTTTAGGGAACCGATCTGGGGTCGAGATCTCGCGGGAGGGCTCGCGCTGGGACGGGTGCACGACGGGGATAGGCTGCTGCGGGGGTGGAGGCGGCGTCCGGGGAGGCTCATCGAACGCGTCCGGGTGGAGGCCAATGCCGGGATCTATGCAAGATAGCGCGAAGCACGGGGGATGTCAGATGCCATGGTCATGTCGCGCGGAGGTAGAGCGAGGGGATCAAGAGATGGTTTTGGAGATTTAAAGTTCAAAGGGATTACGGAAAGAGAAGGGAAGAGAAGTGGGGGAGATGGATGGGAGCGATAGAGGATAATGTTATGCTCACCGTAGAAGTATGCATCAATGAAATCGTCGTGTTGTTCCTCCCATAGACTGTCTTCGCCGCCGAGCGTCGTCATAATACTTGGGGAACGCCGGCTACCCGCCGACAGTGACCGTCTGAGCGAGGTACCCCGGACTGGTGGAGGGGGCGTGTAACTCCTCGGCAGGATACTGGAGTCGATCGTCAGGTCTGATAGCACGGAATTGAGGGTCTCGATCGACTGCCTGCGGGCCAGCGCCGTGCGACGACCGCTGCTCGAGACAGAAGCCATGGAAGCGATCGAATGCCTGTTATCCCTTAGATGGCGGTCGAAGTCCACGCACGCCCCGTTCGAGAAGCCGGTCGCGAAAGATTGTGCAATGCTGCTCTCGGATGCCATCGACGTGCGCCACGATGAGCGGTGGCTATCGCCCGCCCCAGAGAAATTCGAGAAGCTTGAGAACGACGCCGACGACGTCCGCGACGACGACGTGTACGTGGGTGTCTGTGGCTGGTCGTCGGTCCCATGCTGCATGCGCAACGCATCCTTGTCGACTCGAAGGTGGTTGTCTAGCATCGAGAATCCGCCACGCATCTCCGCAGACCGCGATTCGCCCGGAATGAAAAGACACTGCCTGTTGGAACGGTCGGGGCAAGAGTTATTGCGCGGCCTTCTGACGGGCGGGCGTGATGCATCCGCCACATCATTGAAATACGGCGTTTGGGATGTGGATGCGACAAGCCGCGGCGAGGGCACTGGCACCAACTCGCTGTCTTCGGGGAGCGCTTGAAGGCCGGACGGGAACTCGCCGGGCGCGGGTGCGGAAAGTGTGTCCTGCCGGGGCTTGACCATGTCCGGCATAAAGACGATCTCGTCCTCGTCGGAAAACGAGTATGGGCGGTCTCCGTTGCGATCAGCCGTCGCCCATGTATGCTGCTGTACCCGAGCGGGAGCAGAGAGTGGGGAGTTGATGTACTCGGCGCGTGCGGCGTCATCGTCCTCTACCGTATTCAGCGCGAGCGAGCCGCGGGCGGATACGTAGAAAGTCATGTCCGGCGGGGGATCTCCAGGCAAAGGGGACTGCGGCTCTCCCACGCTGACCGTGGACGCAGACGAGTCGGAGGCGGCGTACGTGACGGGCGGGGCGACCCTACCCCCCGAACCTGTTGAGCGCCTGCGTGAATCATCGGGCGGGAAACCTTGGGCGGAGTGTCGCCGGTAGGCATCCTGTTGGGACTGGAAGGAAACCGGAGTAGGGAGGGCTGGACTGGGTGGGAGGTCCGCATACGCGTTGGGGAGCGCGAGGGAGATGTTGGACGCGGAGAAATACATGGAGAATGCTGCGCTGGAGACGGAGTTGCGTGAGCTGTTTGAGCCCTTGGTGGACTGCGACTGGCGTTTCCTCTCGTGGTCGAGGTCTCGTCGCCAGAATCCAAAGAAGTCGCGAACCAGGCGTGTTTCGCGGAGCTCTCTGATGAGCATGGGGACTTCGTCTTGCCATAGTGCGTGGATGAGAGCTTCGAATTCGCGGCCGCGCTGCTCGATAGTTGACTGACTTGCGCGAAAGAGGGTGCCTTTCTTCGTCAAGCGTGGGATGAGCTCATGGATGTCCTTTGCGATGGTATTCGCGTCGGGGCCGGGCGGTAGGGATTCGAAGGAGGCGGCTTGGTCTGAGTGGATGTATACCCCATTCTTCTTCACGCCCTTCCCCGCCACCAGTCGCGAGCGTTTCTGCCGAGACATGAGCGCATACTCCCCCTCCAGGATCTCTTGAAACCAGAGACAATCCTCCCATCGTCGCCACACGTCATATTCGCGAAGAGACGCGCCAGACTTTATGGAACGGGTGTCAAGTGTATCAGTTTCCAATGGGGTGATTCGCATGCCATAACAGTAGCCACTCCCTGAGAGACGAGTGAGCTCCACTGGCCGAAAACCAGCGATGGGAGTACTGACCTAACTTCACAGGAGGGAGGACGTCTACTGTAAAGTCCTTGGGGGCGGGGCGGTAGACGGCTCGCTTGTAGTTCTATACAACATGTCAGATTAGCTCGTGTGACGGGCAATACTACTTAAGCTGCTGTGGTGGTTTGCTCCGCCCCTGGCGTCCGGGATCCGACGCGCGCTCCGCCAGCAGCGATAGTGAAGGACTGAAGCGCATACAACCACCCCAGACAGCAAGTGTGCATGACGAGAAGACGTACATGTCCAGAAGGAGGGCCGCCGAGGGAGCCAGTGCCGGGACCGCCCTGGTGAGCCATTGGTGAACAGGGAGGATGAGAGGAGGAAGAGGGGACCGGGAAGGAGACGGACCTCATGGATGCCTGCTATGAAAAGGGCCATGATCTTCTGAACTATGAGCCGTCAACGGGTACGGATACGGATGACTGGAGCTGGGAAAGGCCGGGGGGAAAGAGGGACCTAAATTTGCACGCTTGCGGGAGGCCGACGATACGGTGGGCTGGGCAGGTGCAAGGACTCCACTTGACCGTGCGGGCGGTGATAGAAGGACTGAGTTTGAGCCAAGCGACAGGTGGGCGATATGTGTCGGACCCTTGGTGCCTCGATAGGAAAGGTTCCTGTGGCTCAGTTCTGCGGTCAGATCGCAAGATGGGGCGCTCGTCGATGTGTTGAGCGTTCTCGTCGGGTTGAGGGAGTCGGAAGGCGGGGGTTGCGGGAGCGGTGAGAGCAGGGAAGGAGGAGGGTGTCGCGACGATGGTGGTGCGAGAGAGAAGAGGAGGAGAGGCCCTGTTGCGGCGACAAGAAAACGGAGGGCGCCATGGCCAGCTTATTGTTGTTGCAGGACATGAGTTGCACGTCTGGGCATTAGCCGCCCATCTCCCTAGTCAGCCATCTCAGATCTCAGCCATATCAAGTCACACGGCCCTGAAACGCGCAGCATCAGCGAGCACCAGCTCCTCCTCCCTCCCTCCCCCTCGCCCCGCCCACTCATCCAGCAACCAACACGAACGCGCATTTATGTCCATGTTATGTACTTGCTCCATTCCGACTTTCCACCGTGGAGCTTCGGAGTCAGTTACTTATCATTGCGCCCAGCAATTTCGTCCGAGATCTATAAGTGATCTATAGCACATCGCTTGTGACAGATATCATGTGTTCCCCTCCAGTGCCGATCCTCGAGTCCTATCTCCCTCCTCTTTTGTAGCCCAATTCCGACAAAACAAACTCGACAACCACACGCTGCTTCTATCTCAGACAAGAACAGACTGCAAGTTGACCTCTGTAGTAATGGCATACTCCCACTCCTCCTCCCTCATCCGTTGACTTTCCCTCGCTCGTTCGTTCCCATACACACTCGTCCACTGCTAACATGTGAACTTGAATCGGGCCGTGAGAGATCCCGCCGCCGCCTTTCCACACTGTCCGGCACCGACGTGGTCCATCAGCCATCATTTTATAGACATCTCTTTCCCCGCATGTTCAATTGACCTGTTGGCCTCGCAGCCCTGCAGTGAGCCATGTTGGTCCTCGACTCCTGCCAATCAGCTCGGTTCCCCTAGGTAGGTCGCCAAACATCGGGATCTGCACATGACCACCGAGCGATGACGCGGGCCTATTGATTCTATGCGAGCACGATCAGCGCCAGCCACTGAAACTGAGGCGAGTACTCAGTCGACGTTGAATAACGAGAGACGACGATGCCGATACTCGAGGGAGGACAGAAGCAATCGCACAGAATTGTGCGAACCAAGCCTTGGTATCCGGTCGGGTAAGTGTCGTATGTTGCACGCCAATCGCTCCGCATCTTCCTCCTCACACGACCCCCCACAGCGGTCTTTCCCCGTGTCCTCCCTACGGGTTATTCCTTCGCGCAGGGATGCAGGCCGGTGCACTGCCCGTCTAGAACAGACATAGTGCTTCCCAGCGGTGTGAAAGCATTCCAGGAAAATTCACGAGCATGAGTCGTCGCGGTCCGCCACCAGAAGTTTAGCTGCGTCTTCTTCCGATATCGTGCCTTCTAATGGGTACGAGCTACAGCACACCGTGTTCCCTGGATCTTTTAGATCGACTCTTCCGCACTCGCCCGTTCCATTCCCTAGAACGTGGATCCCCACGAGTTTCCTCCGCAAACGCGTCCTCGGGAAAACTGCGCACGTCGTGGACGATCCCCATAGATATACTAAGGGTGCATCTTCCCGAAGATGCACCTGGTGAACGAACTCGATGACATCATGAGATAAAGTACGTCCCATCCGCCCAGATCCGTGAGTCCCTTGTAACCTTACTCATTTAGAATGGCTTGGACTTAGTAACGGCAGTGTAACGACGTGCGAGAGAGATCTACCGTACTCACAGGCCCAGAGAGTACAACACAGTCGCTATTTGTTAGGTGCGAGTAAACCAAGAAGGCTTCGCTCAGCCAATGCTCGAACGAAGTAATCAAACATCTCCTCTGACTTACGAATCACCAGCCTCGTATTCACGGGGACATAAGTACGCCGATCCAAAGGATGAGTGCAACAGGGACAACATCGGGCCGACGTCAAGCTCACCCCGGCGCATGGTGATGGCTCCCCATATGGTCGCCATGGGTGATGAACAAGCTAATCTCGCACGAACTGCACTGGAGAATGTACAATGCCTTTCGACACAAGGACAGGACCCTGCCAGGCCCTCCTCACACTCTCTGGACGCAACATCAACGTAAGTTCGCAGTGTTCCTTCTCCTGCTGCGCGCGTTTATTAAAACGAGGCCCGTTCCTCTCTAAAGATATGAAAGTTTGCAGCGTGGGCGATCAGTGCTCAGTCCTCGGTGACCATCCCACCATTCAGTATCTACGCAAGCACATTGTCCAGATGTAGCAGAAAATACCCGACTTACTTATCCGGCGAACTAAAAGGAGGAATGTGTAAGGATGCTGTGGCAGGTGAGAAACCCGTTGCGCATGGATGCAGGAACATGATGCGCAGTGCGCACGCGGCACGACGTTGCTCGCTCGCCAATGGCCTCGTAAGCTCGTAGTAAGTAAGCCTTGTGTTATCCCAAGACAATACGAGCTCTCAGGTTCGTCCGATAAGCGCAACTTGAAGCTTATCCTCGCCGCCACCGCCAACGTCGTGTCAACGGGCACGCTGAGGGCAGCGGTGGCGTACTTTCCGATGCATGGACGAGACCCCGATACTTATGGCGGCATATGCCCTCAAGATATAGCCACGATAAATGGCGTCATCTCCTTCGGGGGACCTTATGTCCGTACTTAGCTCCAGTCGCGACCACAGTTTGTCGATCGCTGCCTTCTCGAAAACATCGACCTCCTGGAAGCAGTGCCAGCGCACTGCTTCGCAACCAACGTCGCGTGCATGCAGGATGCCCCCTGAATACCAAAACCTATCCCACACGGGTGCTCCTCGTCTGACTCGTCGCACGCATTGAAATCAGACCGGCGGACACTGGGGGTTCTGGCGACGAGAGGCTTGGAGGATGCTGCGCAAGAACCTTGGCATGGAGACTCATGGTGTTCACAAAAGTACTAGTGGTGTGCTTTGTGCAACCGCTTGACGAACGCAGTGTGGTGAGGTCGGATAAATTATGTTGCGCTGAGCTGCCGGGTCGCCGGGGGACTACTGGTAGCGAGCCTGAGGATGTTCACAAGGAGGCCCGGGGTCATCGTGAAAATCATTGGCTATTCCTGAGGAAGATTTGTTAATGGAAACGTAATTGCGAAGGGGGATGAGGATATCGTGAGCTAAGTAGCATGAGAGTCATTACTTATTGAACGACTCGCATGGACTTACTAGCGACCGGACCAGATGCCGGACATGTCCTCCGTCCGAACCGTGAAGTTCCCTGATTGGTCGTAGCTACTTATCGGTTATCTATCGGTGCATTGCACAGCTGTCGCACTGTCAACTAACTCGAAGACCGAAGCGATCGTCTTGGTCTCTCGCGTAAACCAGGCCCAAACGATCAGCTCTGCAAAACGAGCTCGTCTTCGAAACCTAGAGTGTTCTGATATGAGTAACTTCCTAGAGGACTCGTGTTTGCCCAACACTTAAATACTACTTAAGTACGAGGACCACAGTTCAATTGTTGGTCGATCCTGATCGCGCTAGTACAGCAGCACGAGCTAAGGAGGAGGAGCTATCGCCCCATAGCGCCGTCAGGATAATTGATGCGAGCGCGCGTCGACAGCACTGACACTCACTTGACACTTGCGACAAAATGGACAGGATGTCGCGACCACTTCGAGAAGAAGGTGATGGCGCGAACCATCAAACAGCATAATTTTGAGCCCTCCAAACTAAAACTTGTGCCTCGCTAACGACCATGGCAGCAAGACTGGAAGATACCTTGACAGAAGGGAAAATATTTCTCGGGCAAGGCACCTGTCGAAATATCGTTGGTGCGATACTGAATCTTGGGCGGGTCGCTAGACGTCCCGCTCAGAGGCAGTCGGACTTCGCGTAGTCTCATACCAAGACTGTCCGTGTGCCTACGAACCTACTGCTTCCGGCAGCGGGCGACGAACGATACGCCTAGAATCATGGGCGCAAAGGGCGCAAGCGAGACGGTCCATCAATACACACGCATACATATGCTACAGTGCTACACTATCTCAGTCTGCGTGAACGACGAGCCTCGAGGTCAGCGCCATGACGACAACATTCATATGGCTGCTGCCACTCACTATTCCTTCTTCGTGCAACGCCGGGCACACGATCTACAGCTCCCTCAGCTTCGCAAACACGTCCAGCGCGGGGCGTCCATACGTCGGCTAAGTAATGAGTTTGAGTTATGAGAAACAGGCAGTCAGCAACGTGTCTGCGACCACCACAACGCGCACGAACGCGGGAGAAGGACAGAAGCAGAAGAAGAGGGCAGGCAGGCCCTAGGGGGCCCACATCAGAGCCTGAGGCGAAGGGGGAGGCACTCACCCACGGGGCGGGCTTGTTGCCCACGATCGCGTCGATCTTGGCGAGGACCTCGGGCGTGAGCTTGGGCACGAGCTCGAGCGCCTTCAAGTTCTCGAGCAGCTGCTCGGGCTTCGTCGCGCCCAGGATGACCGTCGACGTGTTCGGGTTCCGCGCGACCCACGCGAGCGCGAGCTGCGTCGACGTGCACCCCAGCTCTGTTCCGCGCATGAGTCGTCGCGGTCGCAATAGTGGTCAGTGGTCAGCGAGAAATGCACAGGAGGAGAGGTGTGCAGGGGGAAATGGGCTGACCCTTCTCGGCGAACTCGGAGAGCCTGCGCACGATCGCGATCTGCGCTTGACCCTCGGGCGACTCGAGGAAGGTGATCTTGCGCTTGAACTGATCTTCTTGTTCGACGTGCAGGCGGGAGCCCTCCGGGATGCCATCGTTGTACTATGTCGAGAGGAAAAAATGAGCCCATTGCAGACAGTATCGCACGTGTGTGAAGGATCCTACCTTGCCGGTGAGGATACCACCGGCGAGAGCAGAGAAGACGGTCGTGCCGAGGTTGTACTTGCGGTAGAGGGGGCTAAGGGAAGATACAGTTTCATGAATCAGTGGGTTCGTGTTAGGAGAGGTCGTGGGCGACGCACGCATACTCGCGCTCCGGTCGCTCGCGGTGAAGGAGGCTGGAAGCAGACTTTCTGAGCACTAGAAGAGCATATAAGCCGCGCGTTTACGTACTGGTGCTGGCACTGTTCCGCAATGGGTGCGATGAGATTGAGTCGCGTCGCGACGTCTGGGATATGTAATAAGCACCGGGTCGATGTGATAACACAGCGCATACATACGGTGGGCTTCCTCGATCTCCTGCGCCGACCACTCGGACGTTGCCCAGTACAGAGCCTTGTATCATATTAATGTCTAGACCACTCAAAGGTGAGTCAAATGGTGTTTCCTTACCCAACCCTTTTCAACAACGAAGTTGAACGCGCGAACAACCTCCTCCATCGGGACTGTCCGCGAAAGTCTCAGCAAAGTGCCTGGAACGTCCATTCAATGTTCCATACCTGTGTGGTCAGAACGGTGGGCGAAGATCACGTCGACATATTCGAGCCCAAGGCGTTCCAGGGATTCCTTAGTGCCTTCGATGATGCTGCGATCGTGAATAGTAAGAACCTCGTCATAGACCGAAGTCGAGGCGCATATACTCACTGCTTCCGAGAAATACCCATGTCATTAGGACCCCTGCGAGTCCCCCAGAAGAGCTTTGTGGTGACGATCAAGTCAGTGCGGCGGAAGTTGAGTTCCTTGATCACCCGCCCGCTGAACGTGGTGAACCCGTGTCAGGTTCTACGCGGAGGCTTCGCGTCCAGAACGACGTATTGACGTACACTGCGATCTCGTTCTCTCCCTCTGAGTACGACTCAGCGCAATCGATCATGTTGATGCCGTTGTCCCATGCCGTCTTGATAATTTCCTGCAGACGTTTCGATGCACCTCGGGTGAGAAGAGGACATAAGATGAGAGTCTGGAGAATCACAGACCTTGACAGGATCACCCTTGACAGACCCTCCGAGCGTGAGCCCTAGATATGCGAGGTGAGATGAGTATCGATTGCAGATCCGCGATCGAATATGGAATCGCGCACATCCTCCCAGCGAGAAGAGCGGAACGCGGAGGCCGCTGCTGCCAAGGAGCCGGAAAGGCATGCCCTTGGTGTCGTACTTGGGGTGCTCGGACATGCTTTCTCTCCTGTCAGCGGGCGTAGGGAACGGTTGTAGTGGAGGACGAGGAGCCTGGGACGTTGTCGGGGACTTGTGTGCTTAAATAGTGGCGAGCGTCGCGAGGCCTGTGACTGGAATGGTATCTGGCACGATCATGCCGAGCGCGCGGGTTGTGTTGAGCCCTCTGGGAAAGGCTGACAGATGCAGAATCCAGTAAAAGAGTTAAGCTCTGGATGATCTCAAAGGATAAGGCTGAGCTCCTACTATCGATGGCGTGATGGTGAGTGCTGTATGGACCATCGCCGGTGGCATAATATAGGGTAAATGAGAGAGGCGTATGGCGAGGTAAGGCAGCAGCGGATGGACAGCACTCGCACCGCGACATGATTCACACACATCCTCCTTGCTTGTCAGATGACCGTCCTGCGGGCCTCCGTTCCGAGCATATTTGGTGAAGGGCTTACTAGTATCCTCAGGATCGCTCTTATCAGTAGCTGAGTTCCGTCATCCGTAATGCCGTGGCCTGAGGGAAGGCAGAGCACAGACAAAGAACAGCAAGGAATGCCGCTGAATGGGAAGCAAGAGCCAGGAGGATCGCGGACCGGGAGAGGCGACGGTGGCATTTCCTGGCTACAGTGTCCAGCGGCTAGACTGGTCGAAGAAGCGTCGGTGTGTCAGTCCTTCAGCCACAAGCGCGTTATTTGTCCATGTTGACTTATTTACGGGTTACCGCAGCACCCTTGACTGTATTCCATAAAGGCAGTGGTCGTTGCCCAGTTTCTGTAGGACCTGAAACCTTCCTCCGTGTCGCTTTGCTCGATTCTTTCTTCAAAGACGATGCCTACCAACGACAACACCGGCGAGCAGTACGACGTCACGTCCCGCGGGACGAATGAATGGGTGCGCCTCACCTCTTCTGGGCACCACCTAGCCGTTAATCATGCCATTGCATGTGCACACCAGGGAAACAACTGGGACCACCGCGTGTCCGAGAATGGTGACCACGGTTACCATTACAGCAACAAGTGCGTCCATATATCCCGGCTCATCTTCTTTCACTGCGCTGTAATGCGCTCTCCAGGGATGGTAGCTACTACTACCAGAACTTCGACGGCTCTCGCTACTACAACGACGGCAAGGGTTACAGTCGCCACACCTCCTCGGGGGGCAACGTTACGGAGAGCCACGGGCAATAAATGATCATGTATCATCCATATCAACGTCACCGTGGTCATAGTAGTAGGCTCAAGAAGGGCAGTGTGTGTGAAATGCATTGATGTAGCTCTAGGGCTATACGCCCATGTGTCAAATCGAGAAGAACCCTGTTGGGTGTCGTTTCGTATGCGTGACTCGCATATTCGTCATTTTACGGGGATTTACATGCAGGTTCCTTCAATTCCAGTCATTGGCCTATCCGTCCCAAGGCATGCTAGGCTCCGCACTAAGACAACGGAACGCGCCAGGAATGGAATGGGCCGCACTCCGCAGAATCCTTCGCAGAACGGGGTGTTGAGTGTGCCACCCTTTCCATTTTACCCCTGTCCGCCTCTGTCTTATAAATGACACGGCCTACAACACGGCCGCATTGCCATTCGCTATCTTCTCCCCGTCCACCATGCCTCAGAACAACTACACTGGTGAACACTACGATGTGACCTCTCGGGGCACGAACTCGCAGGTGGGCAATAATGCTTCTCGGGTCGACCACCTATCGGCGCTGACCGGTATCTTGCAGGGTAACTCCTACGACCATCGTGTCAGCGAGAACGGCGACCACGGCTACCATTACAGCAACAGGTACGTGCTTCCATTCCTTGTCGGAGGCCTAGTCTGAAACAAGTCATGCGACGCAGCAATGGTAGCTACTACTACTCGAACACCGACGGCTCCAAGTACTACAACAGCGGCAGCGGTTACAGCCGTTACACCTCTTCGGGTGGCTACACCACCCACCAGTACGGCCGGAAGTGAAGCCCCTCGGCGCATTCCAGGCCAACGTCGACCATGACGTGACTTGCGGTGTCCAGCTGCGGCCCTCGTCGTCGAGTTCAATGGAGCATTGGCGATGGACTCCAGACCGTTTGTCGTGGCTTGTAACAATACTTAGTGGGCTCGTATTCAATCATCCCCGTTATCTTTCCAGCCGTGTGATTTACTCGAGCTTTGCGCCTGTGATTCGAACCATCTCGAGAGCGTCTCGAACGAGTCTACTGTGGGTCACGCACCAGCAGGCGCAAGCGTATGACCTCGGGTCCAATCCCCTCTGCAATTGAGGCGACGAGGCCGCAGCGGTCGCGTCCCGGCAAACCTTCTGCCGCCGCCTGGCCCGACTGGCCCCGCGGAACACCGCGACTGAACGCGGTCGTGAATTGAATAATCAGAATTTTGAATATCGCTCCCCCCACAGCGCTTGTTCGACACCTCGCCCGTCCGAATTCTGATCAATATTCGGATCTCCGTCGCTCGACCCACCTTGAAGCCTGCTTTCTGACCGTTGCGCGTTGCCCCCTCGACCTGGCGTCCTCGGTCCGCAAGAGCTGCGGGCTCGCGCGGATGTGCCCCGAACCGTCGACGACAGCCTCTTTGCCATGGGGCGCCGGGACCCTCGCAACGCCGGCGGCCACTCGCACTGGCTGTGTTTTCAACCCTGCTAGCCATTACGCATTACGAACGGGCCGCAGGCCTCAGCGACCACGCGTCGCTCCGCACCCCAGTCGCATTCCGACGGTGTGTCCAGCCCTGCCAGGGTTGATGTGTGCGTCCCCGTCTGGCCCGGACGGACGTCCGTTGGGGCCGGCAAGTTGTCGTCTGCGGGCGCAGCCCCTGGTTAGTCTCCACCGCATCAATGTTGGTATTGAGCTTGTAGGACGGATGGGAAAACGGAGGCCTCGTCGCGAAGTCCAGACGGTGGTGGCTGGCGTCATGCCACTCGTACCTCACGCTATCGCGCAGGTCACAGGCATTCAATCTTCAGGTGGGAATGTGGTCTTCGTTCGGTCTTGGAGCGGTGGTGAGCGTCCTCTTTTCTTGCATAGGCTGTTCATTAGCAGAGCCCTAGGCCCTAACACAGACTGCAGTACGGCAATATTGCAATAAAATGACGTAGATGATCTTGTCATTGCATCCCGGCCTCAATATCTGTGTGGAAAAAACCGTGAGCACGGCGAAGGCCTTATTTCTTGCCTACCAGTACCTACCGGCCTGGACTGGCGTATGAACCCGTCAAGCCCACGGTGTTTGTGGCCGCCGCCACCGAAGGACGGTCGAGTGGTGGACGCAAGTTCGCAAAGGGGGACCCTCTCGGTACGTCACTGCGCGTCCATGATCCATGGACCTGGAAATGATATCGACTCCCCGTCTCGGCAGACATTCTCCACGACTCGGGAACCACGCGGCACATGCTGTACGATGATCAACAACCGGCTGCGCTGCGTATGCTCAGGGACGCCCAAATCAGGCGATCGTCATCGACCGCATACGGCTCATTGATGCCCTATTGCCACAACTCCGACTGAGCGTGCCAGCTGCCAGTCCGAATCAAGGCTCCGAGATATCCCACAGGATCCTAGACTCCAACCTTGCGATCCGAGCATGCATTGAAACAGTATTGGTCCAGACCCGTCGCTGGCAGCAATGATACACACGCACTGTGAGTGGGCTCAATAGCGGTATACTGGCCCCGATGGCGAATTTATACTGACTTGGAATGTCGGTGCGACCAGCGACACCTACAATCACAGGTGGACGACGTGCAGATATCGACTGTTGTAAATGGCTGATCAGCGCACGACATCGCCAGCGTATGGAACCGCCGAAGCGCACTAGGAGCGCATGGGGCGCATACATCTGAATTTCTTCCTTGTATGCGCGATGTACGATATCGATGGTGCGTACAGCCCATGTCGAACTCTCGTTAACATTAACTGTGTGCTGATGCATGCGTCATGCGTACAGACCCCGACGCCTGACGGAACATTGCGTCCGTCGACCCAGCTCTCAGATCCTTACCCGCGCACGACACGGTGTATGGTCCAGGCAGGCGATCTCCTCGCGAATCGTGAACGCAGCCCTGGCACGGGGGCACGGTTCGTACTTGATTCCGACGGCCCATGGACACGACGCGCTGGAGTTCGCCCTGCTTCCTTCCTCGGCAACAGCCACGCTCGGATCGCCTGTTCAACTGATCCAAGGACGACGTACCTCCGAATATCAACTGTCCTTCCTGGACGGGCAAATCTCGCCCACTCCTCGCACTGTGTCCTGACGCCTGATGCTCGCCTCCGCGCGGGTGCGTGAGTGCGTGCGTGCGACGTGCGACGTGCGTACGTAGTGCGCACCAGCCCCCATGGCCCGGCGTCGAAGTCGAAGCCCGGAACGCACCATGTATTGCATTATGCATAGGCGTCCGCCGGGCGCGGGCAATCTGAATCACTTGCAATAGACACCGAGGTGGCCCTTCCCCCCATGGCCCCGGGCATCTTCGGATTCGCGCATTCAGTCTGTCGTGCGGTGCCACCCATCTGCAGCATCTGCATCTGCAATTGCGTTCGGGGCGGCTCCTGAAACCTGAGCCCTGCGGCGGCCTGAGACCCGGGGCGTGGCGGGTGCGATACAGGCAAACTCCAAGCTCCGCCAGACCCTGCTGCGTGCGTCCCCGCGTTCGCGGATGCGTCGAGGGCTCCATTCATGATCCCCAAGGGACCTCTGGACAGGTGATTCCCCGTCGGCACGCGCCGTGGTGCTCGGTGTCGGTGGCTCGTTCGAGGCCCCGAGCTTTGCCTTCGAAGTCGAGCTGGGCCCCCACGGTCGTCGCGCATGACTGGCTCTGCACCCGTGCCCACCGCGCCTGG
>VJXU01004331.1:0-15194 GCA_008694245.1 Ganoderma sp. BRIUMSc | reverse complement strand
CAAGCCCCAGGCGGGCCGCCGCTGTTCGCTTGCCAAACCACGGTGGGGTCCAGCCTGGGCTGCTGCCGTTCCCGCGAACACGACACCCGCACACGAGGCGGGCGGGGGCTCGCACGCGCTATTTGGAGCGCGCACAGAGCAGCTGAGGCGGCGGCGAAGGCGGGGGAAGTGGTCTGATCTTCGGAGGTGATGGTCGTGATTGGAAGTTGCCGCTATGCGGGTGTGGTTCGGGTTCGGAGGAGGGAAGAGGGAAGGGATGTAGGGATGTAGGGCGATCGACGTGCCCCTCCCCGGTGCAACAATTGTGCTTGGAGGGATTGCAATGTGCTCTCGGTCGATGTCCAGAGCGATCTGGGAGCGCAAGAGTGCTATTCGCTTTCTGCAGAGGATAGGATGGACTAGGGATACGGACTGGTTAATCCATGCTTGGCGTTGCAGCGCGAGAAAGGCACGAACCACTCGTCTCACGGACGCTACCGATGAGGATTCCTGCCTGAACATGGCTATGTTCCCAGGACACGGATTTGTCACGAAGTGTGAAGCCTCCTTCCACACTTCATTGCCATGGACGGCCTCGAGGCCTGTGGATCGCACGGGTGTGCGACTACATCGAGAGCTTACCACAGAGTCGCCACTTGTATCGGCGACTCGACCCCTTGAGGGTACGTCATTCGCAAGATGCTGTTCACGCCGCATGGAAGGTAAGTTAGCGTAAACACACGTGCACAGCCCAAAGATATCGAAATAAAGGACAGGGTCATACCCGGGGCTTATTCGCATGCGTGGCCTGCCGAGTAGTCTATGCAGATCGAGGGACAGAGGCCGCATTTCGTGTCTGTGCGGGGTCGTGGCATGTCAACCGACGGCGCTCCGCAAACTCCATGGAATGAAACCGTATATCAGCGAAGTAAGTGAAAGCCGCCATGCTGTCGGGTCGAGGGTGCAGTCGTGCCAAGAGTGTCCACCTGGAGGTTGTGGTTCGAAGCCAAGTTAACGCAAGCGCTTGGTGCGAGTTAAGTCACGACGCGTAGCCGAACCCGTAACGCACCTGCCCGTCACGACGACCGCTTACTGCCCTCCATTCGTAAGAACCTTGAGGCTTCATACAAAATTCCCCTCGTGTCGGCCCTATATGACCCCCGCCGACGTACCCTACACCACGTTTCAGGCGCAGCTCAACGTCCCGAGGACGTGATGATCATGATCAAGAAGTCGGTGAGATGGCTGACGTGCCGCTTGCAGGACGCTTGAGGTTCCTCGGCCGTCTTGTGAATGTGGTCCTGTAGCTCGAAATTGAGTCCGAGTGAGATGGGAATATTACGAGCACACACTGTCAGAAAACTACCTTTGCGGAAGCCTGCCCTAGGATGACAGTATAGCTACTCTTTACTCGTCGTTACATCAAAGGCATGAAATATCGGCAGACTCTTGGTCGAGACCTTCATTTCCGATCTGTCTGTTCCCTCGGCTTGAAATAATATTGTCACCAGCGATAGGCATTCTTGACCGGCATGATTTTTCTCCAACACTGTAGCTCTAAGAACCAGTATGGGCCGGTTAGAGATGAACACTCACCTGCCACACGGTTGAGTCTTTCGAAGTTTCCGAGCCCTGATGCACATAAAGAGTAAATACTGCCGCGGTTAACGTACCTGACAAATGACCTTGTCGTCCGACCGGGTAGAACAGTAACATCATCCGTCATCAAACAGCGTTGTGCAACTTCCTTCCTGCTACATGCCGTCTCTGGGCGAGAGATCGGATACCGTAAGAAGTTTCCTGGCCTCCCTGAGACAAGCAAAGTTCCAGTCACCTCGACGTGGTCGCAGGATGAACAGACGATTGGCCCAATAGTCCTTTATTTAAAATGAAAAAATCAGTTCCAGTTCCACAATGGGCAACTTTCGGGCGAACTCCGACCCACTAACCATATCAGATCCTTACGCCATATAACGAGAGATGAACAAACCTGCGCATATACATCTCATGAAGTGTGAGCAAGAGGCTATGGTCGTGGTTCAAGAGGAACCTCCAGTTGCCGTCCCCCAACGGCTGGCGCTTCCTATTTGAACATAACCGCGGTCCCGTGACCAATGTACGCGTCGCGCCACCGCGTCTCGGTCCTGCCCAGGGCTCAAGGAAAAATTCCAGAAAAAGTCCAGCATTCAATACTCAATATTCGAAAACGAGTATTTGGGGACCTGAAGTCTCTATCACGTCTCAAGTGCTCGTGTAGTGTAGGGATGAAAAAATGAATTGGAATCGCTGTTTATCAGAATCGTTCAAGTTCGTGAGGGTGCGCCGGATCCGATATGTACACGATGACAAGTCGACCATGCAGTTATGTACATAGATACATATGAATACAATCCGTTTGACTTCGGGCGATATCTTTATCGTAGAAACAGTCTAAAAATGCGGCGGTGCGAAGAAGAAGTGTACGTGTGGGTCAAAGGGGTGCAATGAACGATGTAACATGGATGGTCGAAGATTATTACTGCCGTTGGAGATGGAGATGGAGGAGATGTTGGGGGGCGATGCGAAATTTCGGATAGTATTGTGAGGAACGCCGATACCGACGACATGCACGATCAAGGTGAGGTCAAAAGGAGGAACAGAATTGAACGACGAAAAAGTGGAGAGAGGTTGGGTTGTATTGTGTGGCAGGAGGCTACTATGAGGGTGCAATTGCAGTGAGTTGAGTGGGGTGCAAGATGCCGAAAGCGCACGGTGGATGTGAATGTAAACACGTAAACGTGAATGCAAAGGGGGATGGTGTTACTTTACTGTAGCGAACAGAACGACGGGGAGGAGGAGGCGGGAGCTGTGCCCACGAGCAACCCCGCCCGAATTGGATAATGCAAAAACAAGACGATTAAATGCGAGCAGGTCCGAGAGCTGACAGTGAGAGTGAGACGGAGCGAGCACCGTAGCATCATCATATACCACACGCCACATGCACCGACACGCCTCAGGATCAGAACAGCGCCGTCGTGGACCCCAGCCCGTACCCAGGCCCACTATCCGGGTCGATCCCATGGCCCGCCGCTGCCACAGACGTCGAGCCGAGCCGCTCCCGCTCGCACCCGCGTCCCATCTGCCCTTGCCTTTGCCCTTCCCGTTCTCCATCTCGTGCTCCGCCTCGTGCGGTACGTCCGCAGCGTGCGCCACGTCCGAGTGCGGGTGCAGGTCGGGGGGCGGCGCCTCCCATATGCGGATGGTCTTGTCGTCCGAGCACGATGCGAACATGCGCTCGTTGACCGGGTTCCACGCGACGGAGTTGACGGAGCCGTCGCCGTGGCCGACGAGGACCTCGAGCAGCGCGCCTGTGTCTCGATGCCAGATGTACACGTTCCCATCTGTCGTATCGCGCGGCCGGGTTCGAGGTTGCGGAAACGGGACAGTGACCGGTAGTTTTGGGGGTTTGAAACGAGGCGAAACGGGGGAATTTACGGGCAGCAGATAGCGGCGACGTGGACAAACAGCCAGCAAGAGATTGGCCGCGGAGAGGAGGTGTGGAACCCAGCGCGAACGCATGATGGATGGTTGAGGGAAAACAATCAGCATATTGGTTCACGGTCAAAGCGATAGAGGAACATACCTTCGCTTCCACTGACGATGAAGTTCCCTTCAACGCCGCCGAAGCAGCTTCGGATGACATGCTTTGATTGGCTATGCCCAGAGTACTTCCGCACTACCTGCTCCGAGGCCAAGTCGAGCAGATGGATCTCCTGCGTGTGCGAACACCATGCACGTCAGCTCGTCCGTCTATTTCTTATCGTCGCAAATACCCCCGGGTTCATGCACGAGCGTGCCTGAACACCGTTGCGCGAACACGAACGTGAACGCGGACGCAAACACAGGGAGGACACGCACCGCTGGAGGCCCGTTCTCGGACGCACGGTTTATCAGTGCAAATTGTGAGTCCTGCGAGATCTTCACGCTGGTGAGCTCGCCATCGAGGCGTATGGACCTGCGTGTTCCCAGCCAGGCCATCAGTACGTTATCCTCACACAACATATCTCATGCGCGTCGCAACGCGTGAGCGCACGCGCCGCGCCCGGTACGGTACGCACGTTTCAGGCTGCTTGGTGTGCAGGTCGTATATAATGATCCGCGTCTCCGACGTGCTCTTGTTCGCACCCGCCGCTGCGCCCTGCCCTTGGCCCGAGCCCGGGGGCGTCCCGCCGTCCTGTGCGTTCGAACCCGGTTGGACGGGGGGCGCGTCGTACATGCCGACCGCGACAAGCCGTGTGAAGTCGGGTGTGACCATGAGATCGGTTACCCGGATGGGCGTGCGGCCCCACACATCCCTCAGCTTGCCGTCCGCGTCCTGTTGGAAAGCAGGAGGGGGACGATAAGAGCGGCGCGTCGATTAGAAACGCGCTCTCTGCCACGGGAGGCGAAGGAGCGTGAAACGTACCCATAGGATGATCTTGCGATCGAGTCCGCCTGAGATGAAACCCGAGCCGTCGGGCAGCCATGCTAGTGCTGTTACCACGTCTGAATGTTGGTCGAGCACCCGGGTACATTCCCCCGTCTATGCGATAGACCAGGTCGTGTGAGCGGTCGGGATGCGCCCGGTAAGCCGGCGTGGGACTCACTCGTGTATTCCATAACCTGATAAAATGTTCTGCTGCTGTTAGGAGAATCGAGTCGTCTAATGACCATGCTACACAGCCAACGGGATATGGGTGGTCCCGCAGGACGAACTCTGGTGAATATGCTCTTGACCGCGCGTCCTTGTCGAGCTTCCGGAAGGAATTACGTCAGTGGGCGCAATCCAAAAACTTCCCGTCTCGCGCCAAGACATACCTCGACACGCCAGATTATTGCCGACTTGTCTTTGCTCGCCGTTGCCAGATACCTCCCACTATGGCTCCATTCAAGGTTCCAAACCTCGTCAGAATGCACTTTGAGGACGGCGGTTGTAACGCGCGGAAACGCGTTGCGGTCACAACAGTGGTCCGTGTACAAAGAATATGACCGGTTCTTGGGGCCCACGTTGTGGTACAGACACCGGCTTTGCTGGTAAGCCCGTGCTTGCTCGAGTAGCGTGGCAATCCGTCGTTGTGGAATCATTACGGATGAAGGAATATAACCTTCCGTTGGTGAGAAAGTCAGTGTGACAGACCGCGGTCGAGGAAGCAATACGCACGTTGAAGGTCCATGAGCAACCGTCTTCGCGACACTCCCCCCGCTCCATCCCACCCTACCTGCTGTCGTAGATCCGCAGGGTCCGAGCACATCATGAGGCTGCAAGAGGGGACGACACAGTAGCGCTCGAAGTCAGTACGGGCACATATTCCCCGACCGGTCCAGGTATACGTACGCCGACAGTGCATGAAGATGTTCTAGTTCTGGGTTCAGAGGTGCTAGCTCATTCCGTAAAACGTGTAATGCTGCCGTAGTCTTGCCTGCTTCGAGGTATTCGAGGTATTTCTGCTTCGCAATGAGGAACTTGGCCTCCTGCCCCAGTACGTCAGGGCCGGCTGTCACTTTCGGACGGTTCACGAGACTTACCCATAGGCCATCATCCTCCGAAACACCTAGCCGCATCAGCGCAGCTTCTGCCGAGTCCCATGATGCATTGAGTATGCATCTCCGGAACTCTGCCACTTCAGGTGTCTCCATGATGTAGCCAGACTCTGCCTCGAGTGTCGTCGCCGACTCCCTGTGCGGGCACATGCCCCGTTGAACGGAGCGGCGAGATAGCGAGAGGAACAGAATGCACTCACATGTACCCCACATCCCGCAAACCCTGTATCACCAACCGGACAAACTCCTCCCTATCAACGAAAGAGTCGTCATAGAGCGTCCTCCCAGGCAATGTTACCCTAGACACAGGTGGCTTGTGCTTCTCCGGTGTATGCGAGTGCCCATCCAGCTGCTCCAACGATCCGTACTTCGATAACCCGTTCGATGACCCGTTTGTATAAGGCTGTGAAAATCCATTGCTCTTGGCCACGGTGGCTTTGTGGCCGTTGGATGGGCCCGCGGCGGATGAACTGGGGCCGGCTTCAGGGTTCGAGTCTAGTGAGACAGACAAAGCAGAGTCTCTATCGCTCTCCGTGAGCCTCATAGCGGTGCGCTCAGAAGGGACAAGCGAGGACGATGCAGAAACGGTGGCAGAATCGGCGAGGATCAAGGCGCGTTCGATGGACGCGAGGGAGCTGGAGGGGGACGTCGTGCGACTGTCTACTCGTTGTCTCTTGCGTGCGCGGACGACCTCCGGGTCAGCGTCAAGCGAGGGCGGTGTGGGAGGCGAGGAGAGAAAGCCGGATGAGGAGGGGTGGAGGTAGGACAAAGGGACGGAGGAGAGAGAAGTGGAGGCCGGGGCGTACTCGGCAGAGCGGGCGTCGGCGTCGCCCTCTTCGAGCTCAGACCTCGTGCGGGTGTGCGGGACTGTGCTGGCTGTGCTGGGTTGTTGAGGGTTCCTTGACGTCGGGGACGAGGTGTTCAAGGGCACGAAGGCGAAGGCGGAGCGGAGGGAGGACTGGTCGGGTTCCAGGATCGGGGTCTGGTGCGGCGTGCTGCCCCGCGGAAGATTGGACGGTGTGCGTGAATCAATGGTGGCGATGGACAGGGCGGTGGACTGGCAGGCACAGCGGGCAAGGCTCGATCGCAGGGACCGAGGAGGAGGGGACGATGGTCGTAGTATCAGACAAAGCCAGACTGCAGCATGGCTCTCCTCGCCGTTGGCCTCCATCCGCCTGCCCGCGGTCGGAGTCGGCGGCCACGCGTCTCTTTCCTCGCCTACAACATCTCCACATCCCCCATCCTCCCCCGCCTGCCGTCTCCCCGCAAGCACCCTCATTTATCCTCGTCCCAACCCAGCCAAAATGGCCCGCCGGCCTGCACCGAAACACCGCGCCGTCAGCACGCAGCGATAGCCTCGTCTGTGCGGTCCGGTCCCAACCACGGCCTCCCCTTCCTAAGCGTTATCGAATGCCGCAATCTACCTCTCCCCTTACACGCGCCCGCTCTCCTGCCAAGTATGTAATCCGATGCCAGAGACCGCAGTGCCATTCCTGCCCAAGCCCTCTCGGAGCCAGAGCACCGGCCCTCACACTGCTATATTTGCTACTACACCCAAGGGCAACTATAAGCAGCGCGCATGAGTCGCTTGAAGTGAGTGCCCCACTCCCCCACGCTCATCCCAGAGCTGACTCCCGGCCCTGCCCGTGCATCCTCTCCCTCGTGTCGCAGAAGCTCAGGCGAGCTCCCCATCCATCGATTGTAGCCAGCTGGTCGGCCTTGCCAATGTCGCCTGGAAGGTTGTCCAAGACTCCGCTCTTCAAGCGCCGGCTCACAACCACACATGCCCCGTCTGAACAATGAACATCCTCAGAGCCAAGGATCATGGGCTAGTGGTGCCCTGCAACGTGCCTTGCCCGAGGTCACTCCTTCAATCAACTTTGATCCATGAAGCAGGGTGAATTGCCCCCGCGTGCGAGCAGAACACGCGTCAATCCGGGGCGCCCCCCCTCATGATGCTCGCCAGTGCTGCAAATTAGCTGCAAGGTTTGGCTATTGGGGTGGTGAAGCATCGCATGAAGTCTTCTCAGGAAGCCGGCCTTCTATTTGCTGTGTTTGGACGGCGCGAGTGGTGAGTGAAGACCTCTTTTTCATTGTGGTCTTTCCGATCGTCTCCATTGGCATCATCGAGGGAGCTGTACTGCTCTTCTGGCATGCATGATTCACGCCACTGAAGCTCGGAGAGTCTTCACGACTTCGGCCGGCAGGTTCCCGAACGAGTGGTCACCAGTGATGTTTGGATAGGCGCATTCACATCCACACTGTTCGTCTATCAACCCGTCAGCGGTAGGTCAGCAGAATCGTGCCCAATGACACCTCTCGCTCGCCTGGCTTTTTTAGTTCCGATCGAGGCGCGATATAAATCATATGATACAATGAAGCAGGGCCGGCCTCGTCGCTATGCGAGCGAAGAAAGACATCAGGCCGCAACTTTCGGCGCGTGACGGGCGCAAACATGGCTGATGGTTTCCCTCTTCATATTCTCTTCTTGCTTCATCTCAACCCTTGTCAGACGTTCGAGTGGGTAGGATTACCCATGAGCAACCAATTCTGATTCTTTGACGGAGCTACCCGTACAAAAATATATGCCGTTGCAACCGCGTTGTTCCAGATCCTTCGCCATTCGCCTTCATCGGCACACGCGCTGAGTTGATATGGTATCAAAAAGCAACCCCAGATTTGGAGTACCACATAGCAATGGCGACTGTGAGTATGTGGAGAGTACTGTGTGTATTGCTTCGAGATTTTAGGGCACAGTTCTTACTTTGAAGGCTGACAGATTGCCGTTATGTTTCAGGCTCGAGTGCGCAGTGTCTGTCGGCGTTGCGCACGATACCTCTCGAACTTCTGTACCCCGTAACACGGATGCTCGCGCCGGCTTATCCAAGGTAAGCCCAGTCCACTTCTATCCGTGTCACGTATCTCGGGGTCTGTTAATATCTACACATATATATCTTATGAAGCCATTTCCAGTCTCCTAGAGCGCTGAAGTCGTTTGCACCGGGCCCGACATTACGCACTCCGCACTGGTGCCCTCTCCGGGTGCTAATCACCCATACCTGCCCAAGTTTGTTGCTTGGCGGCCCGAGTGGCGTGCTAGTACCAGTGGCGGACCGCGCGGGCAATAATGCGCACAGCGCTGAACGGGGACCCTTCCCGTCGGTCGTAACACTCCAGGACACCTCGACGTGCTATCCTTCACGCGCAGCCCAGCAGGCTACTCTCGATCCGTTCGCGATCGCCCCAGGTGTGTGTCTGTCTTCCAGCTCTTTCCTGCGGCTCGTTCTAAGTACGCACTGCCGTCGGCCGACTGCGCCTTGCCGTCACGCTCAACATTTAAAGCGCAACGCGCTGCGTTTATAGAAGTACTTCCTGGGGGGGAAGTTCTTCGATGTTGGCGAACTCATCTTATTCCTCTCATACCACTTCGGTGTCACTTGTGGCCGGTCGGCCATACCTTTTCTCCTGCAACATTACGCTGTCCGTTCATCCCCTCGGCGGTCCGAATATTTACTCAAGCATCAGCATCTGAACCTGCCCTCGGAGCGCTAGCAATGCCGACGGCACTTTCGCGCCAGGAACCACGGTCACTGACCAGCGCGGTTCCTGTGATTACACCGTTGCGGTCGCCGACCACCTTTTCCCCTGGCACGTGTATCTCGACCGTTGCACGCTCGGCCACATGCAGATGCTCGTGCTGGGGACATGACTTGCGACAGTCCACGGGACCGCGGCCTCGCCCAAAAACACAGCGGGTCTGTCGACCCTCTTCCTCGCGGCAGGTCCGCGCGTCGACGGGACCAGAGCATCTTGACTGCTGTCTTTCTTGGCTGCCTTGTGCCCGTGAACCCGTGAACACGATGTTTTCCCGCCAGGCTTATCCGTGGTCTAACGGGCGTCTTCTTCGCTGGGCTACTGAGTGCTGGCGGATAAGGCGGTGGCGCGCGCGCGGCGTCGCGCTCAAATGGCGCGAGCTCGCGTTAACCTCCAAGCGGAAAGTCCGCGAACGCGAGCGTCGCGCCATCTGCAAGGGAACGCTTGCTATCAGTATAGGAAATGTTTTTCTCCCCTCCGCCGCGCTCCACTGCCTGCAGGCATCCTACCCGCGGCGTTCCAAGCTTCCATGTAGAACGCGTGATATTGATTTTTGCGCGCCGTGGGCGTGTTATCCCCGTCGACTCTCGACTAGTCTAAGTGAGTGAGTGCATACTGTATATCTTGGACCCTTGCGTTGCAAGCACTGTATTGTACGCTGTTGATTCGCGGTGAGGGTGAGGCTGGGGGGGAGGGTGGATCTCACACTAGTTCGCGCGCGCCCCGCGAGTCCGATTTTGACTGGGCCGTTCGCATGGAGGTGCACTTCAGATCGGTTCGTCGCGCAGCCCCGGCGGACAAGGGTGGACCGTGGCCAGTGGTCCAACAGTGGACATGGCAAATTACGAGGCCGAGCGTGACGGGTCATGAGTTGCATCCTCGCGTACTCGAAATCCAGCCCTCGTGGGTCTGCTCAACCCTTTCCCACTAGAACCTCCTCTCCTGACACCCGGGTTGCAAAACGTAACCGGGATCGTGGACGGTGTTCCCTGGCCTTGCCCACGGCCGTGGGGCATTTCGACCGGGCACATGCGCGTAACTGGCGAGGTGCTGGAGAACTGAATATTGAAGCCTCGAACCGGAGGGCGGAGCAGCGTCGGGTTACCCAGTCTAAATTTTAGGCTTTCTCAGCACGCACACACGGGCCCGAGTCGCTGCGCTGCCCGCCTCGGCGGCCTCGCAGCTCCTCGGTGTCCATCCGAATCGAACCCTTGGCGGCGCGCGGAGGTCGGTCTCATGCCATAACGGGTAGTCCGCGCGGGTCAAGGCTCAAGGTTACAGCAGGGTTCGCGGGAACCGGTGCTAGCATCTCGAGTAGCGGAGCTGGACGAGCACCGTGACAGAGTCGACATCACGCCCGCTCATATGTCGTCGAGTGATGACGACATCCCTAAAACAGCCTCTACCGAAGGGTCCCGTGGTCTCAGTCGTCTCCCAGAGAACCCTTGGAGAACCCTGCAGAAATTTGCTGGCCTCGCCTTCGTACCGCAATGCACGCGCGTGCAGCTGCCTCCCGCGATACGTTCAGCACGACTTTCGCGTTGCGAACGTTCGCCATCTTCACAACGACTCAACTTACAGGCGACAGCGCGAGCTCAAGCCGACCGGGATCCACTTTCTCGATTAATATTGGCGGGGGCGGGTTCGAGCACACCCGTGCGCGTCGCTCGTGACACTGACACCGGTGTCGAAAGCTTATTTCCCCACACGCCGATCTGCCTCCGTCGCCCGCCGCGTCACCGCTCCTGTCACCCCGCCCGCCACCTGTCGTGACGCATTCGGCCTAGTGGCTCGTCCCGACACCGATCAGAGGCCCTGCACAGGTGCCTCCCTCGGCGACGACACCCGACATACACACCCCCTTCGGTGGTCGAGCACCGTAATCCCGAGGCTTCGGGCTGAATCAGACTCAGAGCCTTGAGCTTCAGGACCGCCGCTGCATGCCAGGGCGATTCAGAGGCGCGTTCTGCGAAACCTGTCCGCCCCCGAGCTGGCGATGGAAGTCAAAACTTTGCCCCACCCACGGGACTCGCCGCAGCAAGCTTTAGGGGAGGGGGAAAGACGTAAGCGTGTGGGCGCAAGTACGTATACGATAAGTATGTACGGCCCGCTGGCTTGGAGGTCGGTGTGTGTTCGTGCACCCACTAAGTAGTGCTCTGATTTGGTCAATCTGATGCCCGTGCGCGTCCTCTGACCTTCGCATTCTTTCAGCAGGGCAGGGCGTCGCAGTCAGCTGCTGCGCACCCATTTGGCATCTGCTGACCTTCTCCCGCTCTCTCCGCCTCCATCACTCGCGTTAATATTTTCGCAGCCCAGACACCGAGACAGCGACACGCAGGGGCCTGGAAGTCCGCCCCTGGGATCGGACGCATAGCCTTCACTACAGTTAGGTTATGGGCGTCGACTTCCATATGACGCGCTATACACTCGGCGGACGCGATGCGTGCGTTCTGCCGCCGGGTCGGGTTTTCTTTTTAATGTAGTGGACATGAACGCGTCCGCCGTCTGTCCGACTTCCGTGTCCTATACATACATACTTACCAGCTGTCCGTCTGCGCGCTGCGCATCCTGGAGCCTGGGCTAGCGCGGTGCGTCACACACCACGTCTATCCGATTCCTGTCGGCCGTCAGCTACTTACAGCTAACTTACTTATCTATCCACAATTCCAGGTCATCATGCTATGTAGTCCGATATCAGGCGCAGCACGCCCCATGGCCAACATTCCCCAACATTCCACGGCCGACACTGTCCTTGTTCGATGGCGGGCTGACGCGGTGGCCGCCAGTCATCATCCCTGGGCCCCTTGCGCACTGCATCGGTGTCCTGTGGCGCCATATTGCCCAGTTCTCGAGAACCGCGCAGTCTTGGCTAGTCCTGGAAGGTCCTGGATGGCACGCTGTGACGCCTGTGACTCTGCTCCTCCTTGTCTTTTCTCGGGAACTCCGCGACAACGACCGTGACCGAGATATTTCGGAATCCCGACGTCCACTAGCCCACATCTGAGCACCAGGCGTAGGTACTTATCTCTATTATGACTGAGTAAGTGCTGACTAGTACTAGTGCAATGACCACAGCGTTATCAAGCAGCTGCAGATAAGTAGCTGGGCCAGTACCGTACCAGTCATGAGATAGCGTGACGGCAGCAGCTCGAAGGAACGAACAGCGCCGTCAATATCTCCATCAAGAACCACCATTCACTGTCCACGTATTGACGTATTCACTGCTTATCATACCCGATTCCCCGTCCAGACTCCAGAGCCAGCGCGATCGTGAGCGCGCAATTGAAGCTGCAGCTTGAATTCAAGTGGGATTGCAGCGGGGCGCGGCGCGGGCATAAGTACTTAGTAACTTACGCGTATACCAAGCACCCAGGCCTGCGGCGAAGCTCGAAGTGCGAAGTTCGAAGTTCCCAGCTCGAAGCGCGAGCGGGTCCTCTGCCAGTCCTCTCCGATCGTGCTTGCGCTCTCGCCACCGTCCCGGTCAAGCGAGGCCCTCAGCCGCACACGCAGGCTCTGGCTCTCCGAATCCCTCCCCCCAAAACCGTAACTCGAAGCTTGAAGCTTGAAGGGGAAGCCGTGGCCACGGATGATCGCCCCCGATATGCTGTATATGCGCGCGACGGAAGCCCAAGGCGGGCGTCCCGACTCCCGACTCGTCCCCACGCTCGTGTACATTGCACACCGACAACACACCGATACCATGTATAGGAGCGGGGCTCGGTGGAAGTATAGCGCTCAATTAATTATACTATACGGCGGGTGCACTTGCACTGCATGCCTTGTCCTGTATTCCGATGAAATCCAAGCGCGTCCGTCCAAACCCATAGAGCTTCTGTTTCTTCCGGATCGACTCGGAAACACAGGAATATACTACTTGACAGCTTCGAAAGACCGAGGAATCCGAGTCCAGGACTTGCAGCGCGCGCCCCCGTTGGGACTCGGAAGTATGTGCATACTTACAATATGCCGTGACCTGCGCTGCCGCTGCTCGCGCTGCTGATCCAGGACACGAACGCGCGCCGTCGTATTCGCCCAAGTACTGCCAAGGCGCGGGGTCCGGCCCGTCGACGTCGAAGAGTCAGGGGAAAAACAACGAACAGAACAAGGCCGGGACTCGACAGGACTCACCATGGAATACCGTCGGGAAACGCAGAAACGCACGCACGGTCCCGGTCAAGAGCCTCGAGCGCGACGGACACTCTAGCCCCCGAGGAACGCGAGGAGCTCCAGGGCCCCGGCCAACGTACTAGTACTACTCACCTAGGGCGTTGTATCTGCATCCCCTGTTCACCCGTGGCCAACAACGGGACTGGGGCGGACAACGACAGGAACGACGCGGGACCCGGGGCCCAGCTGCAGCGCGCGCGATAACGCGTGACGGCGTACGTACACAGTACACAAGTATGTCCATGTACACGTACACGGATGTATACAAGCCACAAGAACACGCACGATACACGATGCACGACGGCACCGTGGCGCAGACGGTGGCGGCGTGCGCGAGCATATACTGCAAGTTGTATTGGTGCCGTCAGGGTGATAAGACGCGGCCGCTCGCGTCAGGCTGCCATGGCCATCATCAGCTGGGGCGAATGCGCATGCGACTAAAAGCCTCTCGACGGGTCACGGCACTCACATAGTTATCGACGACGACGTACTGTATTCAGATACCAGCGACGGAACTCGAATTGAAGGCGGAGTGGCGCACACAGGCACCAGCACTGACACTAACTGGTGGCTCGCGGCACAAGAATGCTGTCAACGCTCATGCAAGCTTCAAGAACAGGACATGAAGGCGACTTTTGCGCCACCTGCATTACGACTAGATAACCCGAGGGCCGGGACGACTCAGATTGCGAGTACCATAACGACGCGAACAAGGTTTTGCGGTGTGGGGTGGGTACGTAGGTGACGGGAAGGGAGGGGAGGGGAGAGGGGAAGGAGGAGGGATATAATGTGACAGGACTACGTGCGGGCATTGTATGTGCTTTGGGTTTAGACTTGGACTAGGGACTAGCTCAGTAGTACGAGAGATAGAGAGAAAGAGGAGGGGGCATGCTGCTGTATATCCGTGGGTATGCTTGAGGAGGAAAGAGGAGAGGAGAGGGGAGAGGAGAGTGGGGGCTCGAAATCGAATGCAATTTTGACAAAGCGGCGTTGCGTGTGGAATGGAAGAGGAGAGGAGAGGAGCGGTGGAGGCGAAGGCGAAGGCGGAAGGGTGATAACAGCGTGAGCGGCGTTAGATACTGATATAGACTTGCAGGGTGCTGGACGGATGCTGATGCCAAATGGTTGGATGCGGGTCGAATGTGCGAGTCAGACGGGAGAACAAGATATGTGTGTTGTATATGTAGGAATGGGGAGCACCATAACGAAAAGGTTTCATGCGATAGATACATAGATAACGAATGTGCACCGTGAACGTTGCAGGCGGCCGCTGATCCCATCGAGGACGAGCAAGGATGGCACTCGAGGTCGATGCGGACGCGCATGGGAGTTGCCGCCGGCTTTTGACGGGGTACCGCGGGGACCAGCGCAGCAGGACCAAGGCCGCGGTAGGCCCGAGGGACATGGAGAGCGATAACAGAGCACGACGATGAGTGAGGATGAGATGAGACCGAAGGCGGTTGAGTGCAGGAGCGTAACGAACAGCGAGGACGAATGCGATGCGAGGCAGATGGTGAGATGCGTCTAGTGGAGAACATGGGAAGAGCCGAAATGATGTTCGTGCAGTCATGCTTTTGGTCGTTCGGTCGTCAGTTCCAGTCGCAACGTGCGACGGCGGTCGTCAGTTTATCGCTTGACGGCGGCGGCCCTGCCGCGTTCTCGGTCGACGAGTCCACTGCGTCCACTTCCATACCCAGGTGCCTTGCGGTGGGCGCCGAGGGGCTCCTCGTCGAGTTCGTCCGCGCGCCTCCTTCCCCGCGTCGGCAGCTCATGGACAGGGGGTGCACTCTCCTCGTCGTACTCGAAAACGGCGCCCGTGTCGCGCAAGTCCATCTTCTCGAACTTGGGGAGCGGAGGCGGCGAGCTGTTCCGGCGCTGGGCCAGCTGACGGGCTG
>VJXU01004330.1:0-15418 GCA_008694245.1 Ganoderma sp. BRIUMSc | reverse complement strand
GTGCCGGTGTGTCCGAGCCAGAGCCCGCGCAGGCCCGTCTCGCGCACGACGGAGGTCAGGACGCCGATGGGCCCTGGGAGCTTGCGTATTGATGATGGAGGGGAGAGAGTGGCGGCGGCGGACCCTGCAGAGGGGGCGGAGAAGGCGGCGGCGGCGGCGACGGGTGGGGTCATGAGCATCTGGACTTGCATCTTGCACTTCACGAGCTCGATGGGGGTCCTGCGTTGGCACAAGTATTAGTATTTGGATGAGAAATGTGCGTCATCACACAGGCCGACGAAGACGTACAAGACGAAGCTCGTGACCGCCCCTGCCCCTGCGCCGGCCAGCGCGAGCTGGCCGAGGGAGAGTTGGCTGGTGCGGGGTATCCCGTTCGCCCACTTGATCGCGTTCTGGATCTCGGTGTACGACCAGAAGAGCGTCGCGTTCTCCGCCATCGCGCCGACGATCGGTGCGGGCAGGCCCTGCACCATCCAAGGCATAGACACAACCAATACAGTCAGAATACGCCCTCCAGAACTTGTCGGACACCATGGAAATGGAAGGGTGGGAGGGTGGGATAATAGAGGAGAGACGCACCCGGTAGAGCCCCGCAACCCCTTCCTTCCGCCATGTCTGCATCAAGCAATCTATTGGCCCGCTGAACCGCGCCGTGGCGTCGAGCACCTGGGACTGCAGGCGGACCTTGGTGAGGTCGAACGGGTGCTCGAAAAACTTGGACGTGATGCCGGCGACGCTCCCGAAGGTGATGTCCTTGAGCGCACGGATGGCAATGGAGTCCGTCGTGGCGAGCTCCTCCTGGGTAACTTCCATCGCGCTTGTGGCCTCGCAGGTTCGAATGTGGTGTCGCTGTCGGCGAGAGCCCGGGTCTGAGGGGAGGTGAAGTTTGGCGAGGTCGTTGGACGCGAAAATGACTTGTCGCTAGTGACTCTATTTCGGATGTCCGAACTACCGGGGAGCCTCGTGCCAGCGAAGGAAGACTTGGTAAGCAAAGAGCATGCAACACTATGAGAGCATGATGGTGGTCGTCGGAAGTGCTGTGGACCACAGGTCGCGGCAGGCGGCGAGCCTTGAGCACATTCCACAGTCAAAATGCTCCGTCCACCTCGTAAACTCGGTACTGCTCCACTCTCCTCCAAACCTTGTTTAGGCGCCCACGTTGGGTGCTTGCGGCAACGCTGTTGAGCGTAGGAAGAGAATATCTGAAGTTGTGCGCAGTCAAGGGGCTCCACAAGCGCAGTTTGAAAGAGAAACTACAGCGGCATACAGTAATAGAAGAGCAGCCACAGTACATACTGTAAGATACACTGCCGAGAACCAGAAGGAGGGTGTCCTTGATGAGCAAGTATAACAGCCGTCAATAAACCGAGAGCACATCACGGAGCCATCGTAAACGTCAGCAACATCTATCACCATCGTCCGTCCCATGTCGTAACAAAGTCCACGTTTGATATCCGCCCAAGTAACAAAAAGAATGTTTCCGTCCCCGCTCATGCGAGCAACAGCAAGCCAAGCATAGCGCCGAACAGTCCGAGGGCCCCCGCACTCTTCGAGGCCCTGCGTGCCCCAGACGACTGGTTTTGCTGAGGCTGGGCGGTGCGCGTCGAACCAGCAGCGGTGGTGATGACAGTGGCGGTACTCGTCGACCCGGACGGTGAGGCGGTTGCGGTAGGGACGGCTCCGGTGGTATATGCGCGGACGTAGTTGATCTCGAACCATGCGTTGTCGTATGCAGGGCTGCCTGGGCCCGTGACGCCACATGTGCCAGGGCACCCTGAACTTTGGTATATGCTTTGCACGCCTGCCCTGGAAGGTGTTGGAGTCAGAGTCTCATAACGACAGCACAGAGCAACGTGGCTCACCAGTCTCCGCAGAGCGCGATGTCAATCACGAGCTGCTGGGGTGTGAAAAACTTGGTAATAGGGCAGTCCGGGGAGGCGGGGTAGCTCGCCGACGGAGTGCCCCAAGAGGATATGTCGATGGTCGTCTGGTTCTGCGTAAGCGATGCAGGGACGTCCGGTCTCTACATGGCCCCGTTCGTCCCGTCAGCATTCGGTCTAACAGAAGCACATGAGTGGAGGGTGCTCACGCTCCAGAACCAAATGAACACCCCTGCAACATCGAACTGGGTGGCCCACACGCCTCCACCAGCGTTAGCGAAGCTCTCGCCGAAGCTGTTAGCCTTGTTCTCATGCACAGTGCAGCCAGAGCCGGCGGAGCAATCGGTGAAACCAAGCGAGCCCGACTGGACGATGTTGTTGTTCGTGGTACAGCCATCAAGCGTATGGATAGCCATCTGGTTCGACGACATCAGGTTGATACCCTCGACAATGTCTAAGGAGGTATGCTGAGTTGAGCTTTCCAAACGGAAGTCGGCAAAGCGAGACATGAACACGTACCGATCTCGCCATCGTCCGGCCACAACGGACCCTTCGTCCAGAACGCGGGCCACACCGAGCATCCGTAGGGCAAGTGAGTGGCGTCGAAGACCCACAAGCTACCGTAGTCGTAGAGATCCTTGCTCGTGATACGGATCTACACACCACCACGGTGAGACGGTTTCGCGCACACAAAACGCAACGAATCCAGGGACGTACGGTATTCCTCCGGGGATCTTGGCTAGCGGGCACGTTTGTCGTGTTGTCCACCCGAATGATAGCCTTCCCCGCGTCATTGACGTACGCGAGGCGTTCTGCCGTCGCCTCCGTCTGGTTTAGCCACCACACATCGCCTGTAAAACATTCATCCATTGAGCATCCCATCCCATTCTTCACCCCAGTGCAGTGCAAAAAGGAGATAAACATAACCCTGGCCGACGATCGGCACAGGGCCCAAGAAGAAGAAAGTGGGGTATCAAGGGCATAAACACGGACTCACTTAGCGTGAGGTTATCCCACGATCCATAATAGTCCCAACCGTCGAAGAAGTTCTGCCCCGAATAATCGCGGGAGAGGTTGTATCCGACGGCAGGAGTAAGGGTCGCCGCCATGGCAAGCAGGAGCACGAGCGATCGTCCGAGGGGGGAAAGGGGAGTCATTTTGGGTGTCCTCCTCCTGGCCTTTTATACCGCGGGGAGAGCGCGCGCGAGCGGGGAATAGGGCGAAAGCACTGAAGGGGCGTCGGGAATGGTCAGGGGGGAAGCAGTGAAAGCAGTGATGGCCGAAGGGGAGCCAAGGCCGCGAGCCGCGACACTAGGGCGGGATGGGAAGGACGTGTATGGAGAACACGAGAGTCCCTGCAAGCTGTTGCGCCGGGTCTGAGCCTGGACGAGCGCGGCTCGCTCGCTAGAAGGGAGCCGGAGGGGATGAAACGATCGTTTGCGTCTGCCCGGTGCGAGCACTCGAGGCGTCCAAACCTCCGGTGGTACGGAAGTGAAACTCTGCAGGAAGGCGTTAGGCTCTCGCGCTTTTCTCAGTCGAACGAGCCGTGCTGAGACCGTGAGGTTTCGAGCTGCTATGAAGAGGAGGTCAGCAACGGAGGGGGGATCAAGTTCAACTCGATTCTCAAGACGGACCGTGAAGACGTGAGCAAGTAGGAGCAAGTCCCGTGCACACAAAAACACGGCAAGCGGAGGCCGGGGCGTCGACGATTATTCGAAAGCAACATGGGCGTCCAGGACCTGGAACTGGGGATAAGGAGGGAAACACGAGGCACATCCATCAGACTCTCCACCAAAACCTCACCGAGCGCCAGCCCGTCTCGTGCCTGCGACCCCGTGGGCGCTCCGGTCCATCTCCCGGTGCTCTCTTTGCCTTCGCGGGCAGTTCGCGTCCCACACGAAGGCGAGAGATGCATGGTTCCCAACCACCCCATCTCGCCTCTGCTCATGGAGACTGCTTCATGTACTCAGTGGCTAGTCAACTGATAAAAGCAGCCCTCCAAGGCGAGAGCTTCGCTGATTCCTCGCGAGCCGGGACTCTCCGGATATTCTCGAGTTTGGACTAGTGCAGAAATCAAATCTGCGATCGTGTTTTGTCGCTGTCGGACACAGCTTTGCCCGCGAATGATCGGTCTTCTTTCCCCGGGGGTTGCGCGTTGCCACACTCGACTTTCGCCTCATGAGAACGCGGGTGACGACCCACAAGCTTAACGTCGAGTTCAATCACCGACCGACGCTCCCAGCCGGCGCTGCTTACGGAGGCCTATACGGGCGTAAATATAGATTGTGCATACATGGAAGGAACGTGGTGATAAGACTACCGTCGTGCGTACCTCGATCTCGCTCGCAAAGCTGACCCATATCTACATACACGCGACAGAAATTCAGTCCAAGCATTCAACCAACAAGTACGGCGCCAGCCTCACCTCATAAGGACAACGAGCACAGGAATGGTGGCGATCGTGACGAGGCCCGACAACGTCGACGCCCAATGCACCCCGAGGACCCGGAGCATTCTGTCAGACACGACCTGGAGCGGCATCAGTGAGAAATGTAAATGTGGCGGCCACGGCCATTAGCATAGAGTCGCTGCCGACGTACTGGCAAGATGACGAGGAATACGTTGCTCATCGAGAAGACCCAACCAATTGCTGTGGCGGAAGCTCTTTCGTAAACATCTGCACGCGTTTCCACAAGAGGGTCAGTTCCCGCTGGCTGGGAGAACGTAGGAAAGCAGAGTACCGATTATATACACCACGATGACGATCTGACAAGCACGTAGATGAGTTGATTTCAGCTATTAAATCTAGAATTACTGACCGAGAGGAAAATCGAGGTCAGGCCGATGAGTGCGCTTCCAGAAATCGTGGCGCCGGGGTGAACATTTGGGAACGACGACCAACTGGAAATGGCCCTCTTCGTCACAAATCGCACAGGACGCCACGCGGTGCAACTCGCTCACCCGAACCACAAGAACCCGATCGCAAGAAGTGGCGCAGAGACGATGGCGACCACCAGCCGCGTCTCAGGAGGGATGCTCCCTGGGGAATATCGTCGCAGGACTTTGGGCCGGAAGACACGCGGCATGAACAAACTTTCAAGCTATGTGAGGCATCTTAGCGGAAAAACTTATACATATAATCCAGCAAACGAGACATACGAGACTCAATCCTATCGTCGCCGTAATGGTGACGACAAAGTTGGCTATCACTAGGACAGAGAAGGTTAGACGGGGTTCAAATCCAACAACAAACATAGATCATACAGATCACGCCGTTAGGATGGTAGGCCCGAGATACAACCGGCACCATTTCATAATAGATGTTCAGGCAGGCGATGATAAACTATTTGCGCCTCAGTAATATCAACATTCTCTAAGTGTGAATAACTCACTGCTAAATATCCTCCCGATAAAATGAGAATCGGTTCGCAAATCAATAGAATGAGCGAGCTCGCAGCGCTGTGGCCATCTTCCCGCGACAACTCGTTTAGAGCGTGATATCTGTGGTCATGCATTTGCTTCCGTAAGTGTCGAGCGTGATTCGCCAGAATCGTTGGACTGGACAAAATAAATATGTTAACCATGAATGGCATCACGAGCTCTGAGCTGACCCCACCGATGTGTTTCGGGCAAGGTCAAAGCTATCAGAGCGCCACAGGCTCCTGCCTACCAGAGGAAAATAAATCTTCAGCCCCAAGAATAGGAAAAAATAACAGACACGTACGACGATGGCGAAGATCCAAAGAATGCCACGCCAACCGAGTTTCGGATTCATCATCATGCTGCCCAAACCGGGCCCACTGAAAGTGTCCTTACTTTAAGCGAGGTTTGGAGCAGTGAAACTCAAGGATGCACGAACGGTGGCGGGAGAATAAGCAGTAAGGCGAAGCCTCCTATCCCCGGTTCCGAAACGGCGAAATCGCACCTGCCGCGTTGCAACAAGTGTCAGTACCTGTTGGCAGGACGAGCGATTGCTACAAACTTGTCCGCTGAGATCACGCTGGTAGACGAGTCAGCTTTAGGGTAGGGATAAAGATTAAAGCAAATATACTCACGTCGCGATGGGAAAGATACCAGAAGCGAAGAACCCCACCATCAACCTGCAGAATGTCATGACTGAGGCGGACTGAGATAACGCACAGCCCATGTGGAAGAGCTATACATTTATGAGCGAAATATACAGTCTTGAGAGTTGAAGCAGTAAGGCTCACCGCCATCCCATTGAGGCAAATCAGCAGAACACGCTTGCGACCACGCTGCAGGAAGTTTGGGACAGGCCGCTGTACAAGAAACTTTGCGGACACACCTGGTCTGCGAGCCAGCCCCACAACGGCGAGACCACGCAAAGACAGATCTCATAATGCGAGAGGGTGAGCCTGACCATCCATGGGTCGAGTTTGAGCTCGGCGATAATCTGGGGGGCGAAGCCCACAAGAAAACCGGAGCACAAGAGGCTTATGCCATCAAATCCATCAACGAAGACCAAATGCGAATACACCTTGAAAGATACTTACGAATACCATGCTAAGAGGGAAGTCGCGATCTGTATGTAGAACAAGTACCACTTGGACCATTTCTGACGACTGACGGTCAGCGATATGGTTGGATGCGAAAGGAAGGATAGCTACGCGAGGGTCGATGTCTACGCCTGTTTCGAATGTAACCAAAAACGGGTCCGAATTATATCTGCCATTACCGGCGGGAGTCTCCTGCGGGTGCACCAGAATAGATCCTACAGGGTCCTCTGATTTGGACTGGTCGTTCATGGCTGCCGTCTGTATGCCTGTATAGGCCAATTCACTTTCGTCGTCCTTGTAGTCCATGCTGAGGGGCTATGTTAGCGTGTGAAAAGTAGGATGTGGGTAATGAGCGTGTGTAGGGGAGAAGGAGACGGGGGGAGGGGGTTGAGAGATGGAGGAGAGAGAAAAGGGTCTGCAGCGAGTTGGACGTCTTCCGACACCGTCTGAAAGGTCTTTCACAGAAGCACACAGAATTTACTATTCTGCTGGATGCCCATTTGCCATGTTCGAGTGTGACGATCGAAAAGTACGAATCCGACTGGACGTCGACGTCGACGTTCACCCAGCGCCCTCGTTTAATGGCAGGGCGCGTCATGAGCAGACGGTCAACGTGGATGCACTTAGTGAAGGCCAAAGAGCAGTGACAACGTGATGCCAGGTGAACGATCTGTCGAGCCAAGTGTTGGCTGCGAGAAGATGGAGTAAGAGGAGAGGAGCAAGAGGAGAAGTAAGTCAGTGTACTTACTCGGGCGCCGCACTCGGCTCTGGAGCGCCCGGAAATGAGCGGCCGTAAGCTTCGTCGCAATCTCTTACTAATCCTCCTTACTGCACAAGCCACTCACTAGTTGACATTCAATGCAATACCGCATGAGATACAAACAAGACTTGGGAGTCAACTATATGAACGGAAAAATCAGTTTGTCAGTAATATCCGAGGGACCGGCGAACCCCTCTGTAGCTGCGTAAGCAAACCTGAATTCCGAATACTCACGAGGACTAAGTATATGAGCACTGCCAGAGCAGTGTGCCCTGTTGGATCCCTTGTGCACCCTTGTGCACCCTAGTGACGAGCCCGCACTATCAATCTGACTTCTTAGTCTTCCCGACTGCGATTCTGAATTCCGCCGGTAAGTCCCGGTACATCGTTGCCCCCCCTGGCACTATATAAAAGCCCGCAGACATTGTACCACCTCCCACGACTCCTATCTTCCTGTCCTGAACCTTTCTTACCCACCTTCAAGGTCCTCTCGCTTCCCAACTAAGAATGTCTATCGTCCTTCCCAAGGAGTGAGTTCTGCAGCATGTCACTCGTCACCCATGCGTAAGTATGGTGTTGACTTACCGTCCGACAGGTACGCGTACCCTGCAGCTGCGGCTGTCTCGACCTTCTGGCTCGTCCTCTACCAGACGGCCCGAGTAAGCATGGCCCGCAGGGCATCCAAGGTCGACTACCCCCAGGGTTGGTAATTTGCTAGCCTACTAGAATTTCTCTTGAATTGCCAGTCTGAATGTTCCTGGACAGTCTATGCGGAAAAGGCGGAAGCCGCTGAGAACCCCGCCGCCTTCAAATTCAATTGCACCCAGCGTAAGTCATGGAACGCGAAGCCGTCGCCTTCTCGAGACTGAATTGTCGTTTCTCTTAGGTGCTCACCAAAACACCCTCGAGAGCTTGCCGGTGATCCTTGCGAGCACCCTCATCACCGGGGTGAAGTATCCCAAATTCGCCGCATCTCTCTGCGGTGTCTGGACCGCGTGCCGCGTCATTTACACCATAGGCTACTCGACCGGTAACCCCAAGAAGGTCCGCGAGGCCACTCCTTCCTTCGGGCGGTACACTGACATATGGCTGGTAGCGCAACCTGTTTGGAAACTTCTTTGTGATCAACTTGGCCACGCTTGGCGAGTATCCCTGGAATGGAGGCCGCCATAATCGATTGCTGACTTTCAATGTTTTCCAGGCCTTCTTGTTGGTTCGACTGCCACCGTAGTGTCCCTGATTCGCTCGCTGTAATTTCCTTATTTAATGCTAGTCTTGTAGTCCGAGCTAACTCTCAAATACTTCTCGAGCGTAATGACTAGGTTGTTGGGTGCATGGCGTGTGAGACTGACAAGGGGAGACAGTGGATTGCCTATGTATCAGGTCGCTTGCAGCGACCCCACACACCCGCCGTGACACAGGGGTTGAACTTGGGCGGAGAGCACAATGTGGTACCTGCTACAAGAGTGATGCCCTCGTCGAGCGAGGTAGCAATGCACTCCACCTTTGGCAATCCTCCGATCAATGATACCAGAAGCTTTGCGGACAGTGGACTGAGGGGCACCAGCCCGAATAAATCGGATTCGTGAGTTACATAACAAAATCGTGGGGCGTCAGTGTTCGTGAGGTCTCGTTCTTACATAACATGCCGTGAGTCGTACAAGACAGATGGGTCAGGGTCAGAAGAGAAGGATGGGAATATCCAAGTCCTTCACTGGATATAACGCGAGTGTTCTCGCAACACGCGGCCGTACCTAGCAAAAGTGTCAGTTCCCACTACACATTGACGAGAGGGACGACGCACCTCTTCAGCAGCCAAAGGAATGGGATAGTGGTCAGTACGCCGGCGCCCGCGACAAACATAGCCCATCGAGGGGTTAAGACTTGCATCATCCGGTCCGAGAACAACTTTGAACCAACACAGCCGATTAGACCTTGTATTCAATGAATCCACGATGATGGAACGCACCGGGAAGACAGATTGGAATATGGACATGGCAACGATACACCATGCCAGCGCGCTTCCGGCGTACTTTTCGTACAGGTCTTCAAAGACGAACGTCGGTATACGAGTACGAGATGGCCGCAAAAATGATGGACTCACCCATGACGTAGTTGAACATGACCAGCTGAAAAATCGGGGTCAGCACATACGGACCGGACGAGAAGGAGGAAACGCCAGACTAACCACTATCTGGACCGAAGATAGGCCCATCATAAGGCTGCCCACAATCGGGACCCAACCACTGATGCTCGGCGTGAGCGTTGCGCTGATTCAAACATCAGCACAATTCCCTCAGCATACAGCGATGGACATACCCAGACCACACGAAAGAGACGGTGAGCATGATCGAAGCCCATATCGCCAACTGTATCCGCGTCTCGGGAGGGCTGCGGTCTGGCGCATACGCTCGACCCCACCGCAGATAGACGTGAGGGTGGATCACGAGAACGTACTAAATAATAGACACCTTAGCGCTGCGAAGGGCGGAGGACAAAGGGTGCTCGCTTACCACGAGAGTCGACACAAGTTGACCGATGGTCACTAAGAAGTTACCAGAGCCAACAAGAATGACTAGAACCACAAAGAGCGTGACTCCGGGTTCGCACGCTTTTGAGAGCAGGGATACGCACCAGCCCCGTCACTGTGTGGGTAGTTTTCGAATGCGGCCGGGAAGGCTGCGTAGCCGATTTGCAGGGATGCCATCAGGACCTGAAAATACCCTTCAGCCAACGCCTACAAACGGTTCGAAGTGAATAGACGACACCCACCATCAGATGGAGACAGGTTCCCATCAAGAGCGGCTCGCGGAGCAGCCCAAATGGTCTGGACAGGACTTGGCGGATGGACAAGGGCCATGCCTCGTGCTGGAACACCTCCGACGGCGCAAGGTAACGACCGTCTTGAGTCTTCAGACGCATACGTTTTGCGTAATTCCTCAGAAGCTTGGGGCTGTGCATGAGTTAGCCTTGCGCAGTATCCACGATCGGGAACAGAACGCTTGCCGGTTTGTTTCTCCGAAGACGAACGTTACGACGAGAAGGAACACGCCGGCCTGCATCCCTTATGTCAGAACCCACAGGTTGTGGGAGCAGCGGAGGTGCAAGACGACGGACACAGATGATGTACATCCAGCCAGGCCCGCGCCAGTCGCTCGACCCAAAGAAGGAGGCCAAAAATTCCGCCCTGTTTCAAGACATCAGGTTTGGGCGGATTCCTATGAAACGAGGTACGCACGTCGAAGGCAAAGTGATCGAATAGACGGTGAACGCTATGCCTCTGTCTCGAGATGGATGTTCCCAACTAAAACGGAACGGTGAGCACGGGCAATTTTAGATTTCAGGGGACACTGACATGTCGGACAAGGCCGCCCTGCAGAACAGCGTCAAGTTGAATGAAGGAGAGAAGCAGCGAAGACACGAACATGAAAATCGGGGGCGAACCGGCCCCACAAAATCCAGCGAGGATCTTGAAAAACAGGAGAGACGCGGCGTCTCTGGACAACGTCGCGCCTACCGAGAACGCCTGCAGATGCAAATGAGTGACGAACAACGCCGGAGGTGACAAACGGGCTTACCGTGAACAAGAGTAAAGACATGGCCAAGGTGGGCTTGCGGCCGTACTGGATGTCGGTTAGACCAACGTTACGAGTGTCGTTCGCCTGTTTCCCCAACCAACCTTGTCCGACAGCGCTCCCCAGAAGAGGGGGCTGACACACAACCAGATCGTGCTCCGACAGACGAGTAGCTGGAGGACGATTGAGTTGAAGTCGAATGCTGCTTGAATCTCCTCCGCATAAGACGCTTGGATACCGGTCCCGGTGATCCTGCACATTGCAATCGAACAATGAGAGGATGTTCCGGTCGTTAACCCTCGCAGCACCTACATCGTGCACACGCAACACGTAATTAAGACCGAGATCATTTTCTTGTACCACCGGGACCATTTCTGGAGGAAGAATGAGGTGAAATCAGAAGGCGTCATATGTATATGCCATCCGCAATGCGAGCCACTTACCCGAGGGTCGTTGACCCCTGGCTCCTCGAAGCCGACGACGAGCACCGCGGTTTCCTGGGTGATCGGCGAAGCTTTCTCTGTTTCAACCACTTCCACTGAGCATTTCGTGTCAAGTTTCGAAGCATGCGTGACTGGGGTCCCAGCCATGATGCGGAGTGGTTCAGATGCAAAGCTAGACGGCGTGAGGAGGTGTTGGTGGTCCCAAAAAAGTGTATCGGAGGCGAGCTATATACAATGTCGAGCCTGCCACGGGCGTGTCACGGGGGTCAGTCTAAGAAGGGAACGAATGTGCAGCGCCGCAGCGCCGTCCCGTTTGCGGTACGGACGTACCAGGTCCCGTACTGCGCATCATCATAAAACACAGATGGAAACATGCCCGGAGAGTGAAGACTCACATCTTGAACCGAAGAGCACGACACATGCGGCTTCAGGACTGTTCGTTGCCTGCATCCATTTGCTTTCCGGCACCCAACGTCGCTTGGGAAGTCACCGAGAGAGGAGATGTCAATCCCGCTCCCAAACAACGCACCACCCAGCCTCCGTCGACTCCGGCTTTGATAACCCTGCGTCGCGGGGTGACATAGATCGAGAGAAGCGGCGAAGGAAACTATCTAGAAAGGGAGTCTACATCAAGAAATGAGGTCATGGAGGCGTCGAAGAGGTCACCGCCAGCTCTGGAGGGGGTATGACAAAAGCTGAGTTAGGGTATGAACATACGTGTATTTGGGTTGCGTCACCCGCAATATGAGAAATGCACCGATAACACGTTCCGTTGAGGCAAAGGGGCTCTACACGGATGTCAATTAGCAAACCATGCTACCGTTATATTACCATAGACACACGTACTTGGACGGCATCCCCAGGAGAACTTCACTTTGAGAGCCGAGTAGTCGAAAGCTTAGCACTTGACTTCGTTCTTCTTCGGTCGCCACCCAGATATGATTCGGCAGGGGCCAAAGAGACTCCATATAAGTACTGACGAAACGCCTCCATGCCCACACCGAACGTATTTTGTGCGGACATTGTCAATCGAACTAAACGCGTCATCCAGGAGGTGCAGGGTGCCTGAAAGAGTCGTGGAGGAACTCAGCACTTTCTTTCGTTGTTCAGTGGACAAGAAATTAGGCCCTGGAGAGAGACAGAGAAACAGAGAGACAGAGAGAGCCTGTCGACCACTTCTACCCCGACAGGTGGCAGAAGTTTACCGGCCGGCACGAATCTGGCACCACGAACAGCAACATAATTCGAGACAAAAGGCGGTAGGAGGAAATTACGGGATGACACCACTCATCGACTTGTATGCATGTTCGGTGGTCCGAGAGTTTTTGACGGCGGCATGGATGGGGTCAAGGGCGCATACATTGATAGATCCTTAGCTTCCCAAAGCTCCACAGAGGGACATCGATGAGCTCGTTAGCGTGATAACCCCGCATAAACCAAACTCGGATCCCGCGAGGCAGAGAATAACGTACCTCCTGACTTCGTATCTACGCCCCTCTACATGCATGCATTTGAGCCCGCTAAGAGTACAGACTTCCTTCTCGGCTACCAACGTTTTCAAGGTCTGGCTCAAGTCGCCGGAGGGACAGTTCTTCCTCGGAACATGCAGTACCGCACCCCCTGCTTCCCTGCAACCCATTCCAGCGCGCGCGATTCGAAGGCCCGCTTTGTAGAAAGGGAGGTACATCCGGGAGCAGTGTCCAGCTTCCGCGCCCCCTTGACTGGGATCATATCGCTGCGGTGAATCCACAGGTTGCACATTGTGGTGCGCAAGCGATCATGTGGGGAGTGTGCGTGCGATTGTACGCCTGTGTATGCCTGTGGACAGCCGGGGATAGATGCGAGGGTCCCGCGTAAGGCCCGCTCAGCCGCAGCGAGCCGGTTTCGCAATCATGGTTTTCACCGGGAATGTAGTGTCTGGCCGACGAGAGCGTCAGCGGACATGCGTCGCCGTTTGGAATCCTCCTGGGCAGGGCTCGTCAGGAGGTCATCTACGTGATTGTAATATGGGCCCAAACCTTGACGAGGGACTTGCAGCTCTGCCGCATCCACTGGCTCACGGGCAGAACAGACAACTCTGCAGCCTAAGGGGGCTGAGCTTTAGAGCTGTTCAGTTTTGAGAGAACACTACACAACAGCCTCGCAAGAGATCATAAAGATTAAGAGCTGTTGTAGAGTAGCGGTGGCCATGCTACGCACGGTGGTGGACTGGAAGAAGGTGCCGGTCGTCGGGGTGCACCGGGAGGGGTTTCCTTCCTTTGCATGACCGAGCGATAGGCGCCCATACCGACGTCTCGGAAACATCCGGACGAGGGCTTTTGAGTGTGGAGGTCGTCGCCAGCAGCCACGACCATCTCACTCCCGCCATGTCCTAGTGCGTTCTCGCCTTTCAGACTGCCTCTACATCCATCTCACACCTGCCTCTGTATAGCGTTATCCTTGGCCGTGCCATCAAAAACGAATACCTCGCCCTGGGCACCATCTTCGGCACGGTGGGGCTTTCCATGCTCGCCACGAGCGGTGGCAAGAAGGACGCTTCGGCAGCCAAGCCCACCCTCGCGCAGGTGAAGGACACGGTCAAGATCGATGCCAGCTCAAAGTACGTCCCATTTTTGTCTCTGTATCTGTAGTTGGAGTGCTGATTATTGTGCGTCTACCCCGCTTCGCTGTGCAGGGAGGAGGAGGACTTGTACGTGCCTATATCTTTACATGGAAGAGAGAACGGACTGTCGACAACTGACCAGGATGAACAGCATCCGCAACTTCATAGCAGAAGCGGAGAAGGATTCGAAACACTGATTTTGTTCTTACTACCACCCTTGCTGTCGCGCCACGGTCATCGTAGCAGTTTAATAGACACTTTGGCACTCTGCGCGACTCTCCGATTCTTGCTGTTTGCTGTTTGCGTGATATTTTGCATGCTCCTCTCCCTACGAATTGCACGACGTGCGCCGTGCACGTACGAAGCAAGAAGAGATGCAGCTGCGCGTGCGTTGGAAGCGTGACGAAGTTGGTACTGGTTGCGGCTCGGCTTCGCCTAAGAGCCGTCTCCACCAAGCGGCCCAGTCTCAACTTGCTTCTCTATCCACATCCACACCTGTGCGCCGCCTCGCATTCCTTTTCCTGTCGCTCACTCTGCAAAGGCCATCCTACTGTACTCGCATAAACAACACTCTGAATTTACCTTTACGTCTTCGATGCCAATATGAGCTCTCCCGTGCCGCCCAGTCCGTCTCCCGGTCCTCGTCCGCTCCAACTTGTCGACGGAAACGTTCAGTCTCCTACCGACTCGTCATTCCCCCCAACATCTGTTTCTGGGCTGTCAACGCCTCCCCCGAGTGCACGCAAGTTCAACACGCGAAGGCAATCTTCCATCTCGTATTACCCTAGCGACCACTCCCCCAGCTGGGACCTACGTTCACCCACCACTGCTGGACCCGGGCCATCTTCGCTCAGGCGTAGTACCTCGCTGAATCAGAAGGTTCCAGCCCGACTAGATTTGAAGGGCGACAGGAGGAGCCTGCCCCAGTCTGGAGTAGAGGCAGTCGAAGGATCGCCGGTGGATCGTCCTCCGCTCACCCTTACAGAAAAGTATGTCCTATCCATTCGCTGTCATGTGTATCCAATTCCGCTTCTCTCCAACACCTTGCTTATATGCCAATGCATATCTGATCGTGGTGCTAGGCATGCCGACCTCCTCCGTTTCATCGCGCAGAAAGAGTCCAAGTGCCTCGAGCTCCGATCACAGCTCGCTGTACACGAAGCCGAACTGGCCCAGCTCAAGCGCAAATGGGAGCGCATCGTGAGCCGCGGCATGGATCGCGCCTACTCCCAACAACCCTCAACTCTGAGCCTCGCCCCGAGCTCAATTCTGACGGACGCGGTGAAGGACGTCGGCAGACTCCTCACTTCTGGACTCGACCTCTCCTCCTCCTCCCCCGTATCCTCTCCAGGCCCTTCGAAGCTTAGCAAACTAACAAGGCATGCGAACACTCAGAGCACGTCCTCTGTCGCCACATCCTTGACGTCCGCGTCATGCGCTGCCACGAGCTCGAGCATGCGCCTGTCCGAATCCTCTGCGTCCTCGTTCGCCCACGACGACGTCCTATGCGAAGAGGGCGAACGCGCCGCGGCGCTCTCCAGCCACCCTTCCTCCTCCAGCTCGCCGACGTCGATGCCCCACGCCTCCGTCCGTGTGGATGGCGGGACGGGCGTTGAGAGCCCCGTCGAGATCTCGTCCGCC
>VJXU01004312.1:0-11741 GCA_008694245.1 Ganoderma sp. BRIUMSc | reverse complement strand
GGCGGGGTAGGACGAGACCCCGGGGATCCGCGGCGCGCGACGCGAGGAGCGGAGGTCGTGCACATTGACGACGCCGTCGTACCACCCCGAGATGACCACGTTGTCGGAGGATCCCCACGGCGCTGACGGCGGCGCCCCGGAGATGCCGTAGACGGCGGAGGCGCGCGGGTGATCGTCGTGCGTAGCGGTGGTGAGGATATGGGACGGGGTGGGCGAGACGTGTGACTCCTGCAGGGCGTGGACGGTCAGGGGGGTTAGGGAGGACGCGCCGAGTACGGCGTGCCGCTTCGAGAGATGGGTTGCCCAACTGCGGACGCGCAGCTCGATGAACTGTGGTGCGGGATCGGTGACAGAGTTGGAGAAAAAGACTGCAGTGCCGTTCGAGGACAGGGAGAGGATGCGGTCTCCGTCGGTCGAGATGCTCTCGACCGCGTCTGTGCCATGGTAGGCCCGCTTCTCGCGGAGCGGGGCGTCAGGGTGCACCAGGCTCTGAGCTCCAGGCTTGCACGCGGGCAGAACAACACGCTCGAGCGTGCCATCCGCGTATCCCACGTATACAGTGCGATCGAACCCACCGTCCGGGACGCATTGTATACTCGTGATATCGCGAGAGGCCTGCAGGACCTTGTTGGTCATGTACGCGCACTCAAACTGGATGCTCGGAGTGGACCCCGGGTGCTCTGAGCGCCCAAAGGTGTAGGAGTAGATATGGCTGGCGGCGGCGACAAAGAGGCGAGAGTTATTGATGGCAAGGTGAGGTTGGAGCTTGCCTGTCCACTTGGACGCCAAGGGTCTGGCGACGAAATGGGGCTCGCTCCAGTTACTGTCCGCAATTGTATTGTAGCTGCGAGAGGCATAGTCAGCGTCGAAGATCAAGGGTCAGTGGATAGATGAAGAAGTCGAAGATCGTGGCGCTTGTCCAAAGCGTGGATCAGGTTTGGGTCGAACTGCGACGACACTCGAGCTCCACGATGGAAAGCTCGTAATGCGTTTGGTATAGAGGCGCTTTTATGTTCACATGGGCCGGCGACTCGCCCATCCGGCAAACATTATGATCAATGTATAAAGAAAATCTGCACGAAGAGCAACCGTGCTCACGGGGCCATGTCAAGGCGCGTCGACCCGGCTATATGCAGCTCGATACTAGGCAACGGGCGCAGGACCGCGTGCAGACGGGCATTCGACGGCTCAGAAGGATTCTACCCCGGATGGGTTCCATCATGATGTGATGAATTCGTCAGGGTGTTCGCCGTTGAGAGGGTCGGGCATTATAGACTTCGCAGCAGGAGAGGCACACTCACCGAACCTGGGCGTAAGGATTCCATAACTTCATGGACTTGGCTAGACTCCATGTATGATGGGGATTGGCCTTGAGATGTATTTTCCAACCAAATTCATGAACCTTGGCGAACCGCTCGCTTGTCAGCCTCGGGTAGGATATTGGTATAGAGTTTGGACCTACCAGAGCATGAAAATAGCGAGAGGTTTGTGCAAGGGTGGACAGGTCGGGGACGGACAGATAGTGAAGAATGGAGATCCAGATGTCGCTAGGCAGGACCTCTGCGAGCATGAGGGGACGAAGCCTGAGCCTGCCTTTCACGGCAGTTGTAGTGGAGGCGGACGGTTTGTAGTAGCGTGTGCGAGACATACCGGAGGACGAGTGTAGATCGCTGGCCTGTCTGGAGGCCGCGTTATATAGAAAAACGAGAGAGTGCGTTCCCAGGGAGGGTTCCTGTGCGCCAAGGGTGGTGTCGCAAGAACGTTCTTCGACGCCGGTGGTTGGAGGAGAGAGCAGCGGGACAACTGTTCCGGGGCACGAATGGGCAGCGTTTGGGAGCAAGTGTCCTTTCAGGGACTCGGGCCTAGATCAGCGTGAGATGGAAGCCCCTCCACCCCCGGCTTTCCCTCCTCGCGCGCCTGTTCCCCCGGTCCCGGCGCCTCCTGCATCGCTGCGAGGGCAGCCGAGGACGCGGTGGCGACTCCGGATGTGTGCCGGCTCAGCTCCTTCTCTACTACTTGCTAGCATCCTATACGCTCACCCTAATCCTTCTCGGCGTCCGTGACGCTCAGCATGCGCAGAGACGTCCGGATCCTCCTCGTCGGCGATGGTGTGTTAGCCTTGGCACTCTACTCTCTCCCTCTCGCGTTCCAGGCTGACTGTCCACTCCTAGACGGCGTAGGCAAAAGCACCATAGTCACGTCGCTCATCAAAGAATCCTTCGTGCCTCGTGTATGTCTCGCAGTCCCCTTGGCGCGTTCCAAGGTCCTTGTATTGACTCAGCAATGGCGTCTCATCCAAATCCACGCCTCCTCCATTCCTCCTCGCATAGGTCCAGCATGTCGTCCCAGAAGTCACCATTCCCCCAGAGGTCACCCCGGAGAACGTTACCACTTACATCGTTGACTCTGGCAGTGAGTTTTCCTTCTTTTGCCTTACCGCCCGCGTCCACTTGTTTTCCGTTTGCCTGTTGCCCGTTTTCCATTCTCCCACCCAACGCATCGCTTTCATCCTCGTTCCGAGTCCCCCGCAACCTGTGTTTCTGTGCTTATTGCGATTCTCCGTCGCGCCGCAGGTGGAGACAACGACCGGCAACACCTCGAAAGCGAGATTCGCAAAGCACACGTCATCTGCGTCGTCTACTCTATCGACAACCCAAATTCTTTCGATCGAATACCCACCTACTGGCTACCCTACTTCCGCCAACTTGGCGTCAATGCAAGTCTCCTCCCATCCTTTAACCATGTCCTCCTCTCACGCGTTTCACACAGGTCCCCGTAATCTTAGTCGGCAACAAGATCGACCTCCGCGGCGGCGAGGTCACCAACGAAGCTCTCGAGGATGAGATTATACCCATCATGAACGAGTTCAAGGTGCGCCACTGTCATCCCATATCACCTCCTTCTCCGCAAAGCGAACAGCATCCGCCAGGAAGTCGAGACATGCGTGGAATGTTCCGCCAAGCTACCGTTGAACGTGTCCGAAGTCTTCTATTTCGCCCAGAAAGCTGTCCTCCACCCCACTGCACCCCTTTACGACTCAAGAGATCACGTCAGTACGTCCAATCCCCAACCATTCTCAATCGTTCTCACCGCCCGGTATCTATCTGCAGGTCCTCAAGAAAGATTGCGTTGCCGCCCTCCGGCGAATATTTAAGCTCTGTGACACAAACAAGGATGGCATCCTTGATGCTTCTGAGCTTAATGAGTTTCAAGTAGGTCATATACCGAACGAGTGCATAGGGGTCTCTGACAGCGCTCGCTGTATGGCAGCGAAAATGTTTTGATGCGCCGCTTCAGGCTCAAGAGCTCGAAGGCATCAAAGACATGGTCCGGCAGCATTCAGAAGGCGGTGTACGGGACAACGGGCTGACGGAGGAAGGCTTCCTCTATTTGCACACTATCTTTATTCAGCGCGGCCGCCTGGAGACAACATGGACAGTGCTTCGAGAGTTCGGTTACGCGGAAGATCTTCGGCTAACGGAAAGCTTCCTATATCCCAAGTACGGTTGCTTGGTATGCACGTTGCATAGGAGGTCGCTAACGTTCAGACAGATTCGATGTGCCGCACGATTGCTCAGTGGAGCTTAGTCCACTGGGCTATCAGTTCCTGACAGTCATTTTCGAGAATTTTGATAAGGACCAGGATGGCGCATTGAACAAGGAAGAACTGGACGAGCTGTTCAGCACATCACCAGGCAACCCATGGGCCGGTCAGAAGTTCCCTGACACCACCGTCGCAGACGACACTGGTGCAGTCACACTCCAGGGCTGGCTCGCACAATGGAGGTTCGTTTCGTTCATTCCTCGGCCTGACCCTGGGTGAAAGCTGACATGCTGCATTTCATGTCGCAGTATGACAACGTTGCTCGACTACAGGACGACGCTTGCATACTTGGCATATCTCGGGTACCCAGATGAGCCTCGGACGGCTGCGCTGCACGTCACCCGTCCTAGGAAGGTCGATCGACGCACTGGCAAGTCAACACGGAACGTGTTCCTGTGTTACGTGTGTGGCGCAGCCGGGTCCGGTAAGACGTCGCTGCTCCGTGCATTCGCGGGGAAGCCGTTCAGCCCGACGTACGAGCCGACGAAGAAGATGAACAGTGTCGTCAACTCCGTTGATCTCGACGGATCGGAGAAATACCTCGTGGTGTGTATGCCCTTCGTTCCTGCGTCGATCTTCATTTCATTCGTTAATTCGTTGTACGCTATGGATCGTGCGTTTCAGCTGCAGGAGTTTGGCTCGAAGTACGAGGCGGAGACACTGCGGAATCCGAAGAAGACTGACCTCGCGGATGTGATCGTGTATGTGCACGACTCGAGCGACACAAACTCGTTCTCGTACATCAGCAATCTTCGGGTGCGCCAGGTCTCACCTGCCTTCTCGGGCGCGACACCATGGTCTGATGTGAGATGCTTCGTTATCAGCAACAATATAGCCTCGACCACATCCCGACGCTTTTTGTGGCGACCAAGTCGGACCTTGACCTCGCCCTGCAGGTGCGTTTCCACGTCCCTGGTTCCGTCAGAAGGCTCTCTGACAACGTGGCCCGCGTTCAGCGACACGAGGTGCAGCCGGACGTGTACTGCCGACGGTTATTCCTCCAGGTGCCCATCGCGGTCAGCGTCAAGACGAGCCAGACGGCGGACGTGTTCCACGCCGTGTGCAGAGTCGCGATGAACCCGTGAGTGCCTGTCTCTTCCCTCCCTTCTGTGGGGTGCGCTGCGGCTAGCCGATCACAACGTGTTGCGGTGTTGCGGCGTGCCACCACGATCCACGGTACCGTAATGCATTAATACTGACGCGTACGGCGGCCTTCTCTTTCACTCCGCCCTCCTACCCACCCACAGGAACTCCGCCATCCCTGGGGGCGCAGATCGTGCGTTGATGGCGTCGATACGGTTGCGGACGTACATCAAGCTGGCGTCGATGGTGAGCGGGCTCTCGGCGGGGCTGTATCTCGTGTACAGGACATTTGCACGGCCGGGACCGGGAGTGGGCCAGGGCTGGGGCGTTGGGCAGTGGATCGCGTGGCTGATCGGGAGCTCTAGCGGACGGCGAGAGTTGTAGATGTATAGACTGCTCGCATGTTGTTCTGGCCGACGATGACGATCGCTTGTGGATGGTTGGGACTGTGCGTGTGCGTGCTGCGGCGGGAGTTGTGAATGAGGTGTGGGCTACTGACGGCGGTGAGCGGTTGAGGCCGCTGTGGAGATGGGGCCGGGATGGACGATGTACGCCTCGAAGGCGCAGCGGCCAAAAAGGGGACGGGAGAGCCAATCGGCTAGATCCGATAATCGACGGAGACGGCGCACGGCGGGGGCGTGGCGTCAGCGCGCAACATAAGTGACATACCCCCAATGCGGACCACAATACCTCCCCAGCCAATACACTCTCGTCCTTGCCACCAACACCCATCCTCCACCTAGCTGCTCCCCGCTTTCGACGCGGAGCACCCACACGACACACCAAGCCGCCCCGAGCGCAATCAAGTCCCGTTAACGACCGCCTGCATTCACGATTCAGATTGCACGATAATCATGGACGAAGACATGGACATGGCGGGCGCGACGCCTTTCCAGCCCCAGCCTGCGTATCAGCAGCAACCCCCGCTTCAAGGGCTCGACGATGGTCGGAAGATGCTGTATGTACACGCACGCTGTATTTCATTCTCTTTTCCGCCCCTGCCTCCTCGCTTCTGCGAAGCTTGCACACATGGAGCATGCGCCCGGGTACAGTGACGGTAGCGGGCTGACAACTAACTACTTCACCATCTCCCCCACACAGCGACCTCGTCTTCGTGCAGGACTGCACAGGCAGCCAGGGCAGCTATATCGCGTCCGCGACCAAGAACATTGAAGAGATCTGCAACCACATCTACGAGTCCGGCAAGCTCCAGACCCGCGAGGATCTCCGTATCGGCCTCGTCGCGTACCGCGACCACCCTCCCCAGGACCACACGTACGTCACCAAGAATTTTGGCTTCTCATCCGACATCTCGGAGGTGCACAAGAACCTCTCAAGCCTCTACGCCTCTGGCGGAGGCGACGGCCCCGAGGCGGTGACAGCCGCCCTTGCTGAAGCCCTCAACATGGACTGGCGGCCCCTGGCGAGCAAGATGGTCGTCCTCATCGCGGACGCTCCCCCACATGGGATCGGGGAGTACGGCGACGGTAACGTCCCTCGTCTCGACGTGTCTCTGGCTTTCGGCCCTTGACTCTTCGCGTTCTAGGCTTCGACGAGGGCTCGCCTGATGGGCACGATCCGCTGCAGATCGCGCGGGAGATGGCTAGCAGGGGAATCACTCTGGTGCGTCGTGTCTGCGCGTCGTTGGCGTATCCTGCTGACCGGGCAAGTGCAGTTCTTTGTTGCGTGCGAGCCTGCGCTCAGCGGCTATTCGGTCAGTGGGCATTCCCCTTCTCCGTCGCTCTCGGTTTGATCAGTGCTGACGTCTTGACGTCATGCACAGTATGCGACAGACTTCTACCAGGCACTGACGAACATCACGTCGGGCCTCATGCTCCCGCTCACGACGGCGGACCTTCTCACACACGCCATCGTCGGCAGTGTGTTGGAGAACCTGGACATGGAGCGACTTGTGCGCGAAGTTGGCCAGGCAGTGTCCCAACGGATACTGGGCAACAACGAGAGCGTGGACGACGTTGCAAAGGAGCTCCATGAACGGCTGCTGCTCCGGAACGAGAGCACAAAGAAGGTCGTGATCGAGAGCATCTACCGCGAATCGGAGGAAGCGAAGCACAATGTCAGCATCTACTTCAATGCTCCCGCACTCGCCGACGCTCGACCACACCTGAAGCGAGTAAGTACCGACACCGGCCTTTGTGCTTACACTACCTTTGACGCGCTCTCTCACATAGGTTCCTGGCACGCGGTTCACCGACAAGTACCTGCATGCACGGATGTCGTCATCACGAAGCTCATATTACACTTCGCCGTACTCCATTCCCCCACGGCCCGCGGAGAAGACGTCACCGACGAAGGCGGCACCTTCCTCACCACCGCGCAAGGTTGTCACGGACTTTAAGGCCTTCGGAGCATCGCCATCGGCGAGCGTCTTCGGCACCGCCGTGCAGTCATCGCCGTTCTCGCTAGCGGGGGGCAAGGCTGCATTTGGTGGCATGCGCAACAATGGCCGTTCGGCCATGTTTGACGATGACGAGGAAGATGATGACGAGGACGGTGGAAGGCAGAAGGTCGAGCTCAGGGAAGACTCGATCACGCTGGATCAGGTGCGATCTTCCCGTGCCAATTTGAGGCAGAGTGCTGATCAAGAGGTCCCAACCGCAGGCAAGGCGCATTGCGCTGCAAAGTGCATGGAGAGGTACCCGTATGTAAAGCTATTATGAGTTGGGCTGGCAGCAGCAGCACGGCGTGCCGCGATATCCCTAGTGACAGACCGCGCCGGTGCTCTGTCCCGTTTACCCCATACGTATGTTGCATTCTGTACATCTGTAATACTATCTCCGCTCCATCCCAACGTCGTTCTCACATCTGTTTTATTTTGTCCAGCGGGTTGCGAAGAGGGTTGTGGTGGATGTTCAAGCGTTCAAGTTGGATCCGGCCGTCGGAGTCCGTTCAAGTTTTTCTATGCTTCACTTCACACCGTTTTGGAGACCAAACGGTGCCTCCGCTCGCGGCCATGTGTCGCTGCAGAGCTTTTACTGTTTCACTTTTATTTGCTCCTTTCGTTGCGGCTGTCATGAGTTTATGGCACCCGTTGTAGCATTTGTTTTGGAACCTGGTTTCATCTCAACTTGTATTGTTTTGTATGCCCGACTCCGACTCCCGAGACGTTGATGCGTTGGTATGAAACATCACTCTACTCACTCCGCTGTACAAATAGACTGGCACGAGTAATGCACAGGACTTGTTCATAGACAAACATGCATAGATCGGACGTTCATAGGACCATGCAGTTACAGTCACATTAGGTCGATAGTGAACATACAGAGCAATAGGATTGCACCAGGGCTATGACTTCTTGCTACTTTTCTTTTTCGCGCTCTTCTTCGGCAAGGTATCCGCAGACGAGTCTCTAGTCCGATTTGATGCATTTCCCACATCCGGTGGGGAAGCTTCTTCCACAATAGGTGTCGCCCCCTGTGAGGTGCAGTCCGCGGGCTCATCGTCAGACGGAGGAGATGGCGAGCTTGCCTGTGTATCCTCTCTTGCCTTTCGTGCCACCCTCTTTTTCCGCCTCTCCTCCTTTCGAGCCCGCTTCTCTGCCCTCAGCCTCCTCCTCTCTGCTCTCTCCGCCTTCCTGGCTGCCTTTTCTGCCTTGGGAACATCCACAGCTTCATCGGCCTCATCCTCTTCGTCCTCCCCATCGTTGCTTGTAGCCTTGTCCTTTCCCTTCAGCTTTGCTCGTTTCTCTGCCTCCTTCGCCTCCCGCTTTCGACGTTTCCTCTCCGCCTTGTCTTCGCCCTCCAAGTCCGCAACCTTCCGCTTTGTACTCTTGGGTTCCTTCGTTGCCTTGTCGTCACGTGCTGAGGAGGAGGAAGAAGATGGCTGAGCGAGGCTCGCAACCAGTGCCTCCTTCTCGACATCATCCGTGGATAAGACCGGGCCGCGGTAGAATATCGCATAGAGCATCCGGCGAGCAGACTGCTGCTTGGCCTGTGCCATGATGCTGAGCTTTGGAGTGAGGGCGCCGTCGCCGTTTAGGCTCTGCGGCTCAGAAGGGGTCGTCGCGCCTGACAGGGCCGGGGTGCCAGTCGCAGGTCGACGGTTAGATATGATGCCCGTCTTCGTGCGCTCGAGGTTTATGTTCGGGGTTGAGCTACCCTCTGAATCCTGTGGGGTTTAATGGGATCGTTGGATGGGGAGGAAGGGTAGAAGTAGAAAGGGACTCACGGATTCGTCGTCCGAGTTGTGTACTTTGACTTGAATGCTAACCGAGGCAGCCTGGAAAACACTGTGAACATAACACCATGTTAGAGAGGTGTTCTTGCGGACAATTTCTGAAGACATACTGGTCCCAGAAGGGGAACGCTTCGTCGCGGTCCTTGCCTACTCCAGCCAGGGACTTCTTCTGCACAATGTGTATGGGCTTGGCGATAGCGCCGTTGCGGAGCCCGGTGCCCTTGCCAGACCATCCTTGGGAGACGAGGTGTGCGTGTCCATCGAGTGGCATGTCCAGATCCGTTGGGCTGCAGAGGCAAGCCCGATTCAGTGTCACTGTCAGAGACCGTCAGAGACCAGGACTTGAAGTTGCGGCTGCCGATCAAATTCAGCAGACAGACGGGCACACGTGACTCAGGGCCGCGCGCGTAAACGGCGCGGGTGGCCACAGAACGCGTTCCTCGAGATTCAACCATCCCCATCCAATCCATCCCATTAATCCAGCCCCTCATCCACCCCTCGCTCGAGTCCCTCCCCAAGATGTCTGGCTCAAGAACACGGAAATTCTCTGGCGAGGAGAAGGAACAGCTCCTCGCCAACCTCGACCTCGAAGGTAAGTGCACTGCTTCAAAGCCTATTTGCGGAGCATCTTCAACACCACCTTCCAGTGGCGCACAAGGCGCGACAATTCGAGGAATGGCTGGCGGATACGCTCGAGGACTTCCGGCGACACCAGAACGGCTTGATCTCGCGCATGCCGCGCATCGTCCGCAACGTCACCATGCGCGAGTTCGCTAAATACAACGGCGACATCCAGGCCGCAGTCAAGGGCCTCTCTCGCGAGCTCCTAGGCTCCGAGGACGCGACTATCGACCTGACCACACGCAAGCGGAAGTGGGTGGAGAGTCAGGAGGCGGACGGAGATAAACTCGGGAAGGAAGAGTCTTCAAGAGGTGTCAAGAATGGTACGGAGCACCTTGGTCTCGATGAGTTGGTTGATATTAACCTTGGTACAGCCCGTACGGTTGCAGCGACGCCCAAGAAGAAACCCTCGTCCAGCGTCGTACCGCAGTCGGCGCAGAAGTCTCGCCTTCCGATGACCAAGACTCCTGCCAAGGTGCGCACCGCCTTGACCTCATTGTGTCAACCTCCTCATCTATGACTGTCCAGACACGGAACATGACGCGCGTACCCTCTGGAGCCGTCTCGCCCAGTCCGCAGAAGGGCATCCCCAGACCACTTGGCTTCCCCCGCACACCTTCAAGATTCGCCTCTCCGACGAAAGCTTCGCAAGGGCGTGTTCCCACCTCCCGCGTACCCTCATCATCAACCTTCAATCCTGTCCTGCCATCAGAACCCTCTCATCCGCGCTGGCCCCGCAAAGACGAGCGTCTACGCAGCGTGAACGGCTCTCCCATCGCGAATCCGTATGAGCTGGACCTGAAGAATTGGTTCAAGGCTGTCGCAGAGGCGCCGGAACCCAGCGACCAGCTGCGCTTCAATGTTGCAGGAGGTGCAGGCAAGACACTGAAGAAGCAACGGAGCATCATCATCCGGTCCGGATCGTCGTCGAGTCTGGGGGTGGGATCCCAGCAAGGAACGCACTCGCGATCGGCGTCGCAGACGAGCACTCTTGTAGGCGCGCATTCGCCGACAGACGAGCAGTTCGCCAAGGAGCAGCGCAAGGGTAGCACTGTCAGCGAGCGGGCTTCGCTGGAGGATCCATTCGTCGCCCCGACGTTCTCTGCGCTGGTCTCGGTCCAGACCAAGGATGGACACGTCCTCGAGTTCAACCCTCTGCAAACTTCGCCCGAAGAGCTAGACGCGCTGGAAGGTATTTCGGATAGTGCGAAGAAGCAAGCGAAGGAGGACATGGCGCGCATGATTCAGGCTACTTTCGAGAGGTGGCGGATCAGCTAGAGGATAGACTGGCATTCTTGCCGTTGTTCCCCTTGTCTCTCGTCCGTGACTCAATTCTCGCATGGACTGCTACTGCCCACATCCATCATTCCACTGTCCTTAGCATCATTCATCACACATTTGCATAGTCTCGGTTGCTTGATGTATTCATTATTGGCATGCCTGCCGTCCAGGCGTTGCCTCATTGTCCTGCAAGACATCACGGCCTGACAATCCGTCAATACAAGAGGACTGCAAGCCCAGCTCGACAAACAGTCTCGTCACGATTACGCAGCTTGACGAGTAACTTGTTGTCGTTGCGCAGTCTGGATAGTCGGTCGTCATATCAGCAATCCTGCTTCTGCACAGATGGCTACTCACCTTTGAGACTGATTCCTGAGCTCTAAGTATTGGGCGAAGGGTATTGCGCCAACGGCGTGTCCTTCGCCCAGAGAAAGTGAGAAACTGCCCGTAGTCACATACCCGATGATGCCCTCTTGAGGCGGGATTTGCGAGAGCTAGTCAGGAGGCACGATTCGTCAGGCTGACGTATATAGGTCGAAGATTGTTGGGCGAACCTCAGTCTCGTCGGGACCGTCCTGCATAAGGGAGAGGCCCTTCTTCCTCTGCGCCTCGGCCTTGATCCACTCCCTCGCCTCGTTGTCGCCAATGCGGTATATCACAGCCAAGTCGTCGGGACATCCTCGCCCACATAGCGTAATGCTGACTTGGACTAGCGCACCCTTGATCAGGTCCTCGGCTCGCACATTGACCAATGGATCCAGCTTGCGTTTCGCGCGCATCTGATTGACCTGGATGAGCAAACCCGCAGCGGGGTTCAGCATTGACACGACCTCCGCAACGAGCTGCGGCACGTCCGGCCCACGCAGAAGCCACTGCTCGACCGTCTTGTCCGCCGCCACCGCCGCGCCGCCCACGGCTGCTGCCTCCTCCCTCTGTGTCTCCAAAAACACCTCGC
>VJXU01004300.1:0-11275 GCA_008694245.1 Ganoderma sp. BRIUMSc | reverse complement strand
CAGGCGGGCGGACAGTGGGCGCACCATGGCGGAGAGCGGCGAGGACGAGGGGGTGGGGTGGTGGTCGCTGTAGAGAATGACGGGGCCGTCGGCCAGGACAGTGACGACCTCTCCCGACCGCCATTTTACTCACGCTCGGCTGCTTCCGGAACGCCCCGCCCCTCTGGTTAGGGTTGCTCCGGACCTGGCCTTTTCTATCCGCCTTGCGCCCGCCATCCGAGTCCGACATCCTGGACTCCTCCTCTGTCAAGGGGAGAAAAGCATAGATTTCCTCAACAGTTCTTTGCGATGTGGATCGAGAGGATGACGATGTTACTCACACTGGTTGATCCCGAGCTCCTGACATAGGAATGAACGGACAGGCGCCGCAGATATCGGATCCTGTTGTTGAACGCCTCACCCTCAGGTCCACCACCATGTCCGCAACCACTTGGTCCATGCCCGTTGACGACCGGGCCCGACTGATCGCAGCTGCATTTGAAGGTATGTTTACCGACACCATTGCAGGTATGTACTCCTCCGCTTATCTCCAGATCAAAATATTACCAGCCAAAGAGTTCGCATACTCCAAATACTCCAACTTCCGGGTGGGGGCATCCCTCCTCACAACCAGTGGCGAGATAATCAAGGGCGCGAACATCGAGAATGCATCGTACGGCAAGTCTTTCATTAATCGAGACGACATCCTTGTCGTTGATCGCCGCTGATAGGTGGGACGATCTGCGCGGAAAGAACCGCCTTCGTCAAGGCCGTGGTACGTGAACGATGTTCGAACCCTCGCCCTCCCTTGAACTAACACATATGAGCCAGAGCGAGGGTAAGAGCTCCTTCACTGCTCTTGCGGTCGTCACGTACGCCTTGAGTTCACGTCCGCCTTGTCCATACCCACTGAGACACACCCGCAGGGACGTCTCTTCCCCGCTCTCGCCCTGCGGTATGTGTCGCCAAGTAATCCGCGAGTTCTGTGCACAGCAGATGCCGATCCTTCTCGTCCCCTGCGACTATGAGAAACGGGTGGCAAACGGAGAGCCCGACGGAGGCGTGAAGGAGACCAGCATTGCGTCGCTGCTTCCTGATAGCTTCGGGCCGGAGGACTTGGAGCGTCCGCGGCCCGGGGCTCAGTGAACAGCAGAACCAGGTGGCTAGTCTGCGGGAATACAAACAGATGTTGGTGAGTCTGTTCGCCGGAGCTAATGTCGACACGACTGAGCCATCGCTTCTCCGGCAGTAAGCCTAGCTTTATGTATTGTGTAACACCAGCGCTGTGCTGTAGTGGTGCCGCGAAATGGGAGCGTCTCTCACACTGCTGTCTCTGATTCAACAAACGATTTGGCTCCGGAACCCATTTCCCAGCCGTGAAGCATGACTACGAGCCTTTGTCATACTATGCATGCGGTCGAAAGGACAGAACGGACTTCCTTCTATCCTGATGAAAGGTCCGTGAGACCATTTCAGAGCAATCCCGGGCACTCATCCCACATCCTTCCAGGCACTGCCACCATATGCGGATTACAAACCAGGAACGTCTACTCTTGCTACCGACTTACTCACCCCCGGGCGTACCCCGAGCACAATCGACGCTTGGCATCTCACACCCATGCATATGGGGCTCGGCCTTTTAGACTATCCCCGGGGGGCTTATTCATGCTGCAGGCGAGTTGCATAAACTAACACGCGGTACACACCACTCCCCAACCGGTCCCTCACGGACACAACCATGGGGTTGTGGCGCTGTCTTCGAGGCCCATTGGTGGCAGTGATTCTATGTAACCGATTTCAGATGAGTGGCTTTGCAGGCCGCGTAGGCAAGAAGACCGCTTTAGCGCTCGCTTCTCCTGCCGTGAGCCGCAAAGTCTTCGGATATTATATTCATTTACGCCCTCACCCGAGCGTGGTAGCTCATTTGGAATTCAGCTGCTGCCCCGGAAACTGCGAGGTATAAAGGTTGGGAGATGCGACAGTCAGTATCCTCATCACACTCCCAGCTCATCTCGAAGCAGCCTCTCTCACACCCCCAACAACTCGTCTCACGTCTTATATTCCATCTCCCTTCACTTCTTTCCTCGCAATGTCTTCCGCTCACTTCACTTTGTACACCACCAAGGGCTTGGCGCCCAACGGATGGTACGCTCCCGCCCGCCCAGTTCACAAATCAATACCATTCTTGTCAAGCGGTATACTGACAGCTATTCTACAGGAAGGTGATGATGGTGCTCGAGGAGCTCGGGCTCGACTACAACCCGGTCTACCTCGACTTCAGCAAGGGCGAGCACAAGGCCGAGGCGCACACCAAGCTCAACCCCAACGGCCGCATCCCGACCCTCATCGACCACAAGCACGGCGACATCACCATTTGGTGAGTTCCCATGACTCGTGCGAAAGCATAAACTGATGTATGCGACGTGCATCGCAGGGAGTCCGACGCGATCCTCGCCTACCTCGTCGACATGTACGACCCGACGCACAAGGTCTCCTTCGCGCGCCCCGAGGACAAGATCCACCAGCTCCAGTGGCTCTTCTTCCAGTCCTCCGGCCAGGGGTGCGGCGTTTCTTCCCTCCTCTTCCCCTTCCCTCACCTTTCCCCTTCCCCTTGCGCTGACATCTGGCCTTCCTCGTCTTCAGGCCGTACTTCGGGCAGGCGGGGTGGTTCACGTTCTTCGCGAGCGAGAAGGTTCCGCTCGCGATCGAGCGCTACAAGAAGGAGATCATCCGCGTCCTCGGCGTGCTCGAGAAGGCCCTCGCCGCATCCACCCCCACCACCTCCTCCTCCGCGGTGCCGTACCTTGTCGGCGGCAAGGCCAGCGTCGCGGACATCTCTTTCATCGTGTACGTGTCTCTTCCCCATTGACAAGACTCAAATGTTCTGACGACGGACGGAACAGGTGGAACGAGATCGCGATCAACCACTTCGTGAAGGACTTCGAGGGGTTCGACTTCGCCAAGGACTTCCCCCTCACGTACAAGTGGCACATGGCCCTCACCACCCGCCCCGCTATTACGAAGGTCCTCGAGATGTGGCGCGCCACTTGTTGAGCTGCCGGATGCCCTCGCGATCGTGTCGTAGACATGGATAGTCTTCCCGTTTGATGCTTGGATTCGTGAACAATGCTAGAAGGTGGTTTATGGCTTAATCGCTGTTGGTTGACTACGACGGGCGTACGCATCAAGACATGGCACGTCTCATAGGTACGTCCCGGCCCTCCCTTTGAGTTATGCGTTCCTTCTCCCTTTGACGGCCGATATCCCCTGCCGTGTGAATAGCCAAGTAAGCAGGTGGTCGTATCAAATACGATGGGATCAACCCGATACTCTTTGCTGGTTCAACTCTCCCGACAGTAAGACTCACGACCGTGCCTCAGTAGTAAGTGCAACCTGGAGGAGCTGACGCCGCCGGCTTTCTTCCAGTCACACTGCCCGCGATGTCTGGGTCGTGGCTGAAGTCGGCGTTGGCCAGTGTGACAGTGTACGTGCTAGGAGCAATCCCTCCGAACGCTACACACGATATGCCCATAATGTTCAAGTTGTCACCGTGTATAATTGGTACGTCACATCGCACTACTTGCCCATGCATGTCAGACTAGATTGAAGGGTACGGTACAAGACTTCGGTGGCTCGTTGATGCGTTTCGGCTGCCCAGACCACTCCCTCGATAGGGACCCCTTCTCCGGTCCTACACGCTGCTACCTCGTGTGGACTACGATCACATGCCAGTGCGCGAGTCGCAGTGCTCATGTGCCAGTCCACGGGAGCTAATCTATATTCTACTCTACCAGTACAGGGTTCACGACGCAACGCCCGTTGACCTGCAAGACGAATCCTTTCCGATACCAGTTTTTGGGTATGCACACTGAAGGCCCGTGATCGTTGGGATGCGAGCTCCGTAGCGCAGCAGACCAAGAATCATGGTCAGCGGGCAACGTCAACGTTCGCCCTGTGGATGCAATGAATGCATAAATAGTCGCGGCGGGCTTGGCCTCGAAAGTCATCTGAGTAGCAGCATGATAGGTTCATCCGACGAGAAGTGCAGAACCGGAGGTGCTTCTTGCCATGATGCTTGTGAGTGGTATCAAGTAATATTGCTCTCGAAGACTCGCGAAGACCAGCTCTTCAGTGTTCACCTCAGCCCCTTCCTTCTGGGCCATTGACGTCCGAAACACGCGCACGACAGCGACAGATACAAATACAGATATCGACCAGAATACGCCCTGCATTTCCAGAAGCCAGAAGTGCCCGCAAATCACGGTCCTGACAGCTTCCAGCTAGTGATAACCTGCGACGCGCGCAGTCCCAGCCGCCCTGATACAGTACCCCGTGCGGCGATTAATCTGCAACACGCCCGTCCGCCTCGGCATGTTCCACAAGGGCACAAGAGCTTGCCAATTCTGTCCCTTGCCTTCACAGTGCCCCCGAAAGGAAGACCCAAACACCGCACGAAGCACGCGTGGTTCGATGGGCGGCCGCTGTGCGGGATACGATAACTTTGATTACTCAGAGAAAAAGCAAAAACTGGACTAGCACTGAACTTTTGCTAGCTAGACCGAGCTCGAGTTGCGTGTGGGCGCTCCTTCAGCATATCTCGGATCTTCGCATTTGAGCGTGACTGTGCGGCGCCAGCTTCGAAAATCCGATCGCGAATGTCGATGCCTTGGGAAAGGACGTGCTGGGACACTCTGGCTGGACACGTGCAAATAAAGTGTGCCGGTGACGCTGATGACGCGATGACCCCCATTTATGAAGCATCGTGGTATCCTCGAGGACAGAGGTCTTCGTTGGAACGCACACAGAGTCTGGCGGCGGCGGCAGCGGCGGTTGGCTGTGCACCGAAGAGGGGTCGAGGGTTCAAACGTTGAATGAAAACGACGGGGCTGGGCGGACATCCCGCGATGCGAAGAGCCTGCGGCGACTTGGCAGTGAGCGCCAGTACGAATCGGGTGCATGGATACCCCCGAGAGGTAGGCCGCGCAGGTCCGTAAGGTGAGCTATCCTGGTCTGGATTTCTCAATGCTGCAATGCAAGAGCGCCGTGACACTTACCTCCTTGAGAGAGGAACCATGCGATTCCGGGCCCTAGTTGTTCCCGGACGCCGACGGACACACACGGGGGGGGGGATTGAAGCAAAGGGGCGCACCACTAAGCTCGGAATGTGTGCAGCCCGAGGCGTATCCTCCACAACCCCGGCTCTCTCTTTGCAAATGCCTGCCAAGAAGCGAGCGCGATCAGTGAGTTGAACCACCCAAGTTCTTCGGGTTCTTCTTAGTTACGCAGTATGTACCATGATGAGCGCGAGCTCCCGAAGTTCGAGCGCAGCGCCGAACTTGTCACCTTGGTATTGGCGGCCCGCCCGCACAGAGCGGCCTACGCCACGGTTCGTGTAGCATCGCGTGGCGTAACTTCACGGCGGACATCTTCGATAACCCCGAGATATCATCAGCGTTCGACACGCGCGCGGCGAAACAAGGATCCCGCTCACCTGTCTATCTGCTCCCAGCTCATCCCGCAAACCGGGAGCATCCGCGAAACAATGTCGGTCGGGCGATGGCCCGTGTGGGCGTTTTCTGCGGACCCTGAGCCTCCATCCCTAGCTCGCTCTGTAGCAGTTAGGCTCGAGCTGGTTGTGGGCGGCACCCCGCGAGAGACCGTCGACGCCAGAATTTGCAGCTGAAGCCTGAGCCACCAAATATTCGGAATTTGTGGTCATTCGAAATCGGGTGAGTGAGCGCGACCGGGGGGGGGGTGACCGGGGCGCGCGAAGGTAAAGGATTGCAAGGGGGTCCCCAGGAGAGACCCATATGGCCATGGGTGGAAGCGGGAAGCCACGAGACTGCTTGACATCGAATTTGCTGGAAGTACGTAGACTGTATGCACGACCGCGCGAGGGGGAGAAGGGGAATTCGGAGGACTGAGCAACTGGGGCAACGTCAATGTCCGAGCATTTGGATGGCAATGATGCCAAGAGGCTGGTGCGAACAGTACTTCGCGAATTCGAAGCCACTGGCCCGTACCGCTGGACGAGCACCGGGAAGGCGCGCACGGACTCGGAGCATAGGTCAGGCGGGGGTTACTGGTAGCGCGTCGTCATAGAGGGGTCATGCCTGCGTACATCCATGGCAGGTGCCGGAGAAAGAACCAAGAACCAAGAACCCATGATGATGACCGTCACTGTGCTGGTTCGCAGACTACGCCATGACGAACGTGGGGTTTGAGAGTCCGAGTCCGAGTCCGAGTCCGAATCAAGTTCATCCATTGGTCGCGTACTGACAAGTACACCATAGCCGGCACGTCGGGACGTATGTATAGCTCGCGCGAAGGTTTGAGGTCGCGAAGTCCAGTGACGTCTTACTTACGCCGGGCGGTCCCTGCCGGAGGCGCGACGACTCGGTATAGGCATGGAGTCGCGTTGCCGGAGATAGTAAGTGGGCCTACCGAGACGACGCTCCTTCGTAGGTAAATTCGACATACCGGGGTTCGGAGATGGCAGCGAGCTCCCAGACCCGAGATCCTTGCACATGGAGTGAGTGGGAAATATTAGCTGTCCAGGCTGCGGAGGTTAATCCGAGACTCGAACATACCCACTGTGCAGTGTGCACGCGCGGCAGCGATCCCAGGAGAGAGCACCTCGGACCGGGGAAACTTCGCCGTGATCACATCCATACCGTGTGGGCACTGGATGTTGTCGCACCGGGCCCCAGAGGCTGGCGGACGAAAACCTCCCTCGCTACGGGCGAAGGGGGCTCGGAACCCCTCCTCATTCTCAGGCACTGTTCTCGCGCACACGCCCGAATTTGCCCCAACTTCTACCGGTGGGAGGAGAACTCAGGAGTCAGGACGCACGTCGCTTGAAGGCAGAAGTCAGAAGGTAGAACATGGATGCCCCGCAGACACATCAACGCCCCCGCTCACCGTAGAGTCTCAGTCTATTGTCGGCGCGAGAAACCCCTCAGATGCCGCCACCCACGGCCTGCGAGCTCCCGCGGCCCGTGTACACACCGTGACACGTAGAGACGTTGGGTATGTTAGGAAGGGAGAAGGATACGGGGACGTGGCCGCGGGAGCAGGAGGCTGGCGCAGACGCAGACACGCACGCCGGTCGGGTCCAGTGAGAGCGACGTCCGAGTCCCTGAGAGTCCGCAGCGGCGGCGAGTTGCCACTGGCCACGGACAGTGTGGCAGGAGTGGCCCCGTTCCCATACATGTCCAGCAGGAGCATCCAGCTGACCCGCGGAAGCGTCGTGACAAAAGCCCCAGTGGCACCATCACCGTGGCAGGCTGGTGTCGAAAGAAGGACTCGGAAGAGGGGGGGGAGCGGTCGAGATTGGGTTCTGAGCAGCGACTCTGAGAATTTCTCCTGCAGAACCCACTGGAAGCCTGCCACGGTGCTATGATGGCCATGCGTATGCGTATCAGCATTGAAACTCCGGCTCGATGGTCGATAGGATGGGGGGAGAGCGGCGAGGTTACTCACTGCTAGCGACTCGGGTGTGGCCGCGCAGTGGCATTGGCCACAGTCTATCTGACAGTGACAGTCGGGCTGCTAAAGCTCGCGTGTTCGACTCGGAGGCTTCGCTGATGAGCGTTGAGTGTTGGATGGATGGCGTGCGTCGTGTCCACGGTACCCATGTGGGCAACTTGGGACTCTGAACTCGAAGAAAACTTACTGAATTGTGCGCTGGGAAGGCGTGTTCCGTCGGAGAAGTGCGAGGATAGATGGACATGTGAACTTGGCCTGGCTCGAGCTTGCTGCGAGGAGCGTCGAAGGATGTCGAACGGCCATGACGGTGGTCCTCACTTGCCACTGCCAGCGGAGTGGCCCCCACCGTACGTCCTAGCTGATGTGACATTTACATAATTGGCTGGTACGGTGGTAAGTAGAAGCAGAGGACGTACGGGCTCGAAGGTTTAAATTTCTCAATGATCACGGGCCCGCTGTCCGATGTTATCTTCCGCGCTGCGCCATCGCACTGCTCGCTCACTACCATCCTCCGGTACTAGAAATCACATCGGAGGTTTCTGGCACGGTCGAGACCGCCCTCCTGATCCGTCAACGAGGGTGTTTCAAGGCCGCAGGCGTCGTCGAAACGAAACGTCCAGGCCATTTTCGAATCCGTCTACAGTCTACTTGCAACGATGCGGTCCCGTTCGGAGCACGTCGGAGCCCCGGATCGCGTCGGAGTCGGGGATCGCAAGTCTCGAGCACCTTGCAATTGTGCAAAGTTGCAATGGGCATCGCACCTCGCACCGGGCTGCGCCGACCCGAGCTCGAGGCCATCACTGATTCTGAGGGTTCAACCGGGGGCGTCGGGGTGGGTGTACGCTAGAAGCCAGATGAGGCGGGGGGTTAGCGGCGGGTTGGGATGGAAACACGCACAGCGCTTGGGACGCTCCCGATGCAGAGCTCGAGAAGGAGAAGGCGGCGACGCGACGCGCTCGCGACTCGTACTTACGCGTCGAATATTCGGATATGCTAGTGGCCAAGTTGAGACCAATGAATCAAGCAGGGTGCGATGCGAAGGGTGATCGACTACTTAGCTGGGGTGGGCTTTAGGCGGCTCATCCTTACCCTTGATTGTAAGTATCAGAGCACGGTCGCTGGGGGGTGCCAGTGCCAAGTGGTACAGACCACCTGTGGTCGGGCTGCGCGCGGATGAACCGGTAATCATTAATGATGGCGTCCTCAATGAAAGGTTGACTGGTGCGGTGCAGCGTAAGTACTTTCAGCCAGAGCCGGTGTCACAGTAGGGAGAAAAGGGGATGGAAGGGCACATACAATTATGGTCGGCGTCCAGGGCCGGCAAGAGAAAAGCGGAAACGACTGGAAGTTGCACAGAAGGTTCGTACAACGTCATCGTTTCTGATGTTGCAGCTGGGGAGGCATTGAAGCTGCCCGTATTGGTGCGTGGCACTTGTGTGTGGCTGGTCATTTAGCGTGGCCCGGGCGTGGCCTTTGCGATTCAAACTCAGAGAAAGCAGGAGAGGATCGATGATGCGTGAGATGACGCACTCGGGTGACAGTCACGGAAGCGAAAGAACTGAAACGAGCTGTCGACCGTGTCCGTGTGATCTGATGCTATCAGAAGACATCGAGGGTGCGAACTTTACCGGGTCTCGTCTTCGGCGGCTCTTGTCAACGCCTAGCGCTCTGTCAACCTGAACATAGACGCTCGGTATCTCGGTTCGTGTGTTTGGCATCCGAGAAGGAAATGAAGCTGGGAATAGACGATGCGTGCGTGCGGTGAGGATCAAATCCGGGCGGAAATGCGCACACAAAGGCAGACTGACGGGGACGGGCGAAATGGACGGGTCAGATTGGCGGGCGAGTCGGAGGCGTTTGGTCGATCTGGGGGGAGGATCGGAGATGCGAGATAGGCCATGGTCGAAATGGTAAGATGCTGATGGGAGAAGAATGCCTCCTCGGTTGCTATGCAGTCGCCAGGCTTCTCGACTGCTTCTCGTGCAAAACTCGTTTGGGGGGATTCACAGCATCATCATAAGACACCGTGTGCATAAATAGGACGCCTGCTGCGCACAGATCGCGCGAACCGGGGCGCGCAACCGCCTTCTTGTCATCATCTAAATCCTCCGCAGGATCTCTTCGTGTGTTTGGAGTCCCCGTCGAGAGTGCGGTGAGGCTCTGCGTTTGAGTGTGGCCAGAAGCGACAGTGTTTTAGACTCACGTCAGGGGCTCCGAAGAAGGCGGCGTGCAGGAATGGACGACGCATCGACTAAACGTGATAATTGGGCAGAAACGGCCCCAAAAAGGAAGCGATGACGCACCTATGATTCATCTCCGACGCGAGATCCCCAGAGGCCTTATGACGTCGCTTGCTCCACAACGTCTGCACGCTCCACCCCCGTTTTCCTCGCCCAAGCCCCCCGCTTCGCCCGTGCGAGCACGCTGTGGACGAGCATGCACGACAGAGTGACATTACAAAAACACGGGGGACTAGTGTGTAGACGCCAAGAGGCAGAGGGCGCGGAAGAAGGCGAAAATGCAAAAACGGAGGCTGGGAAAGATGACGTCAGAGTCTCACGGGTGATTAATGTGTGACAAGGATTGAGCAGGGAATCGTCGGTATTGGCTGCAACATCCCGCTCTTAACTTTCCTCCACCAACACCACCCGTCTCCTCCTGCCACCACCGCCCAACACCACACCATGGCCGGCGACCACAAGGTCCGTCCTGCTCTCGCTCCCGCCCTCGTCCCCGCCGTCCTCCCCGGTCCCTAACCTCTCCGCCACAGTGTCCCGTATGCCAGTCCACCTTTACAAGACCTCAACATGTCGCCCGACACATGCGCTCCCGTGAGTCCTCCTCCCCAGCGCCTCCCTCCCAGGTGGGGCGCGCCCCACCTCTTCTCGATCCTACCCATCGCTTACCGCCCCTTTCCTTCCAGACACTGGAGACAGACCATACAAGTGCCAACATTGCGGCGATCAGTTCGCTAGAAGGTACGTTTACGTCCTGCGCCTTCCCGTCCCACCGCTCCACCCACCGTGTCTTACCCAAACCCTTTGTCCGTAAAGCGACCTGCTTTCAAGACACATCAACAAGTGCCATGCTTCAGAAAAGCCTCCAACCACAACCGCGCCCTCAAGACGGAAGGGAACCGCCGCGGCTTCTAGAGCCACTACCTCGAAGCAGGCTTGTGATCAGTGTGTGACCTCTAGTCTTCCTTGCGATGGATCAAACCCATGCGGTGCGTCCCGACCTCCTTTGTCTTTCTTCTCCATCTTGACCCGTGCATACCGTTATCAGCCAAGTGCGTCCAACGAAAATGCCGATGCACATACGTCAAGTTCCACCGACAAACTGCGCCCTCCGGGCCTGGCCACCCTGTTCCACCCACCATGCCCCCTGCTGGTCACGGTCGCCACTCGATCTCATTGGGTGCACCTCGCCTGCCCGAAGACTTCCTTCTTGCCCCGCCACCCGGGACGATGGCGTTGTCCTCGATGTATGCCCCCCATCAATATCCCATGCCCCATGCTTCCGCTGTCTACCCCCATGACTTCACTTCTCTACCACCCCTCGCCTCCGCGCTTGCGCCTTCAGATAGTCCCATGCCCCCCATGATCCAGCATCATCATCGGGAAGCTATGGACAACCAAGATCCCATGGCTCGCATCCGTGCACAAGCGGAGCTGCTCAGCAGGGCTGGAGTCATGCCAAATGGTGCCCTTACCCTTGCCCAGCCTGCCCCTGGTGCTGATACCGGTGTTACCCTGCCAGGCCTCTACACCGCGTCAGGATCGCAGGAGAGCCACTACGATAACCGATA